>RCAB01000110.1:0-161893 GCA_003640385.1 Setaria digitata
AAAAAAAAAAAATATTTTTAACTATAATAGAAGTACCAGAAAAAGTGTTCTTTAAATTTTACAATTTCATTAACTTTTTCGACAGCTTTCTTGAGTCACAAAAATTAGCATTAATATTTAACTTCCTAGAGCTTTCGGCTTACAGAAAAGAAAAATTGCTCCTAGAAGTTATTCAAACATGCAATTTGTTTCAAAATTCAACGAATTTGCAAATCTTTTATTTGATTTGGAAAGCTTATAATTAATGCTAATGAAATCTTAGCGATTTCGTTTTGATTTTACTACAGAACTATTTCAATTTACGCTTCATTTATTTATTATCTAGAACAACTTCAATTCCAATACATCCATCCTCTTTCTTTTTACTTGTCCGTCCTCATCAGTCAACAGTCGTTGGATTTTTTTTTTTTTTTTTTTTTAAAGTACGAGCACTGAAAGTATAATTTATTTTGAAAATAGTCCTTTTCTAATTAGTAATTCATCGACGACAATGCAACGAGTTACATTCTCTGAGCTAAGCGCAATTGATCAATCGATAATTTGAAATCGCTTTTAAATTGGTTATGTTATGACATTTTAGATTCCGATCAGTCCTCAATTAAAAAAATGAGCAGATGAAGCAAAAAAAAAAAAAAAAAAAGAGTTAAAATTCGGATTTTTCATGATTGCGAACGAGTTGAAAATTTATAAAAATAAATTTATGCTCTCAGAAATTTAGATCAGCTACTTTCTCACATGCACTAATTAGTCTTTTAAATTTAGCTAGAATTGTTCGGTAATCTACAGCATTCTTCTGACTAAAAAGGCTTATGTAATATTGTAAAACTCATGCCATTTCCCATGATCCATTAATTTTTGAGAAATACAGTCTTAATTAATTTCATAGCCACTATCAAATTAACTTTCCTCAGACGAAACACGACGAATAATATTGGTGCTGCCTACCATGTTATTTACAAATTCCATTTTCAGTCTTTAAAAAGTAAACACTCCAAATGTTGGAGATAAATCATTTCTACTCTTAAACTAACATTTTTTTTTTTAATATAATGAATTATGAGCATAATATAATTTAATATAATGAATATTTAATATATTTAATATTAATAATTAATATATTTTATTTAATTTAATAATTAATATATTTAATATAATTTAATATAATGAAATATAATTTAGCATAATTTAATATACTGAATAATGAATTATCATAGGCTTTAGTATTGAATGTTAGCTTTTAAATAGCATATTGTTTTTCTACTGAAGTGAGGAAACAACTACTCTAATACGTACGTTGGTTAACGAATTTCTATCACATGTACGTAAACCCTCTGATACATGATTACCTGCTATTTCCAAATGTCCTTTATCTATCTATAAGCCATTTGTAGAAGAAATTAGTGCGATCAGCAATTCCTGCAGTTGGTAGAAACGATTTGACAATGTCAGGAAGAACAACACCATCAGCAGCGATACGATCAATGACTCCATCCATGGATATTAGTATGGCTTCTGTGAGTTCGTTGGGATCCTCTTCTCTTCTGGACCATTCTATGGTAAATTTCATCCTTCAGCTCTTAAATAAATTGATGAAATTGCAGGACGCGAAGTGAAAATTCATTGAGAAATGCATACTTCTCTCTGAGATGGAAAAGTAATTGTAATAACTAACAGAGTTAGAAATTCTCTTTAGTTTGGTTAATTCTACTGATTATCATGTAGATAATTAAACTTCTTAACTTCTTCACAATTTTAATTTCGCTTGCGGGTTTTTTTTTTTTTAAACATTAATTGCTCCCTGAATTCTTGTCGTATTTTGAGATACATATATAAAAATTTATATCCCAGTTTTGCAACATATAACTGGTATTTTCGAGAGGAAGTTGAACTAATATTATGAGGCAGGTAAGTGTTTCTGATGAACAGAAGATACGAGTGAAGCGGCTGTAAACTTTCTTATAATATTCTTGCAATTCCTGTAATTGCAATAACTTGTCTTCTTGTAGTTTCATGCGATGGAAGTAATTGACATCGCTTGAAAATGAATTAAAGAACTGTTGTTTGGTTGAAAAAGTAATCTGAGAAAAGTTAACAGTCAGTTAGCATATTCTGTAAATCCTGTCGGAACAACAGAGCCTTCTGTTTGGTTTCTGACCAAACCGTCATCTGATTCCAACTATGCCATTTGTATGTAAATTATGTCTCAAATTGTTTAATCATTTCTATTGTGTACTGATAAGTCATGTCGTGATCGATTGTCTGAATTGATAGTGTGAAGTGATAACGGCAATGAATTAACTGGTTTCGACATTCCCTCTTCCTACTTTCTTGCCGATAAATACTTTGCAAAAACTCTTTGATAATTTCTCATCCAATACACTTTTTTGATTGTAGTTTTTTTTTTTTTTGCTATTTTATTAAAGGTAAAAAGTAAGAAATTCAATTAAAATATGTTTCCCCAAGCGATTTCGATTTGGATTCGCAAATTTTCTAAATGATTCTGGGAAAATACTAAGCAAAAAAAAAAAAAAAAAAATCTAATTATTAACACAAAATTATACCTATGAAATTGTTAAAGTAGGAACAAAAAATATTGAAGGCAAATTATAAATTCCTCATTCATTGTTAATTAATTACTAAATTCGCTAATAATGATTGAATATTTGTTTTCAATACTTCTAATCTTCCACTTCCTTCATTCAGAAAATTTTTTTGCTCTGTGTTATTTCTCAGTCATTGATTCTTCGTTCACATTCTGATAAACTGACCCCCCACAAAACTTATCATACGAAGATAAAATTATAGATAATGAGTGGCAGCTGGAACAATGATGCAATGGTCAATTCACAAGCAACTTATACAATTGTCGGATCGGTGAATCACTAAATTCCTTATTTTTAAAAGAGATTGTTATATTTTGGTAGTAAGGAAAGATGACTATTTCTAGTTTGATTATTTAATATCCATTCGCTCGAGAATATATTATAAACTTTTGAATCTAAGGCTTATATGAAAAGGAAATTTGTCAAAACTAAACTATTCTTGATTGCGATTAAAAAAAAAAAAAAAAAAATTCGATTCAGTAAGAAAATTAATGATTCTTACTTTCTGCTAATCAACAGTAAAGATTTTCTGAAGTTTGTCTGTAACTATTTTATTTTCTAAATTCATCTTGCTATAATCCAAAACAATCTGATGCTCAGTTGAGGATACAGAATTCACTAAAGTTTAGTACGTAAAAGATCAGAGCTTTGTTGAATAGTAAGAACAAGACTGATAATCTTCATAGTTGTCGAATATCACTGTTGCTATCAAAAATTTCATTTCACTTTGAAGCGAATTCCATATTTCCTTCAGAAGTAATACATCTCATGCTTGGTCTTATTTCTTCTACTTGGCGTTTTTTTGATGGTTCACTGAAATTGAAAAATTCAGGGAGCTCGAAGTCATTATCAGTTGCTGGAGGAGATCGAATGTCCAAGCGAGCTGATCGAAGTCGATGACGATGTGCCATATCCGTCATGTAAGTTTAATTTTAAAATTATTTTAAATTTTTCACAAAAGTACCCAAAAAAAAAAATTATTGTTACCTGAGAATTTCCAAGCCCTATAAGTTAATTTTGCCAATTTTTCGAAAAGTCTTAAATAATGAACTTGTGAACTTGTTGACAAAAATTTCCAATAGTTAGTCAGTCTCAGGAAGCTGCACGATACATCCATCATTAGACTATAGAAAAAATATTTTCATTTCGATCTAACTAGCTCAATTTTTTGGTCAGTATGAAATATTTTAAAACATTTCCAGCCTTTCATTGGTGGCGTTCATCACTGCTAGTTTTATATAAACAGAAGTGATTCGTTGAAGCATTACCAAAACGAAAAAAATGAAATGCGCATTAAAAAATGTTCCCTAAAATATCGAATAGAATTGAACTTTTACCATTGTTTTAATGAAAACTGTAGGGGGAAAAAAAAAACAAGTGTGGTTTATACAATAAGAAAGAGGGTGAGAAGGATTAATTAATCCGCTTAATTAAATTACTTTTTTTGAATTAGTTTTTAGATGCTTAGAATAAGCTTTCATCGTTTATGAATCAATCAGTAAGCAATTTTTTCTAAGGAATTGATGAAAAATTAGCGATCTAAAGTTTGCCTTTTTTTTTTTTTCTAACAGTTGAAAGATTCTGGAACATGCTAATGTACTTCACATTCAAGAAAAGCCATAAATAGAGATAAGTTTTATTTTTATAGTNCTAACAGTTGAAAGATTCTGGAATCTTTCAACTGTTAGAAAAAAAAAAAATGTACTTCACATTCAAGAAAAGCATGCTAATGTACTTCACATTCAAGAAAAGCCATAAATAGAGATAAGTTTTATTTTTATAGTGAATACTAGTCTAGTACTCGAGGAGTCTCGTATCGGAGTTGATCGTCTCCCAATCGTGGATGACAATTTGTCTACTCCGCTGGTGGAATATGCGCCAAGTAATGATTCGCAACAATATCAGCAACATCAAGCTTACATGCTCGAGAGCTATGCGAACAAGTACCATGTATATCAGGATACGACCGATTTGTCTAACGAGCTTCCAGTTGGTTTACCAATTCCACATTTGATTCATCCGGACATGTTGTATGAGTCGGGATTTCCCGAACAGTTGCCCAGAACATCATCACCTACTGACAGAGTACCGTCCAGCATGAGCATTGATTCTGCTGCATCCGAGGATCTCATCGCTAGCACTCCTGCACCTGTCCATTATCCTCTCGAACAACAGCACCTGTCTCCTCCTGAACAAGAAGTATCACCTGTAATGCCTGTAAGTTATTAGATCTGTCCATACCTTCCATCTCATAGCAGTAGAATTTAAAATTTTAATCATTTGTAAGTTTCTTTCAGACAACAAGTACAGAAAAGACCGAGCAAGAATCGATTACATTTACAACGCTAGATCATAGTCTTACAATTACGAAAGGATCAGAGCCGAAAGAACATGCACAACAGAAAAGTTCAACTACGGAAGGCACAGGAAAGGAGGAAAAAAAAGGAAGACCGAAAAAACCAAGGCCGGTAAGCTTTAAATTCTAGAAGCTAAAGACTGAATGAAGCTCTTTCTAGCAGATTTTTTGGGAAAAGGCTCCAGACATGGAAATCCTTTTCTTAGATAAACCAATAAGTAATTAAGTAGAAGGAAACATTTTAGCTATCGGTACGGGAACTTCAAAATGCACCAGTGCCAGTGAGGCCCCCGAAACCCAAACCACCGTCGAAATCACAGCTGATGATGGAGCAATTGAAGGCGAGCATTGAAGCGGATAAGCTTAAACCGAAAAAGAATATCAAATCAAAATTGCATGATATGTTGGCACTGCCACCACCTGTTCGACGTAACCAATCGCCTGCAGTTGTTGATGAAAATCAGGGTTGCTTTTTGGATTTCAGAAATTAATAGTATGATTAGCGCATAGGATGGATGAGATTTAAATTTTTTACAGCTGAAAGTCATGTGACATTTCTAAAGAATTCAAGACCTGAATCTGTTAATAAACTTAAGTTCAGGATCTGGGTCTGTTATTAAACCTAGACCATTCATTTATTTCATTTTAAAGTTGAATTAATGCTTTTTCATGATTGGAAATTTCCTCAAATTTTTTATACATTTGTAAATAGTATTATTGTTTTATTATGAATTAAAGAAATAATGACCATGCTTTATATTATAAATGAATTTATAATAGAGAGTAATATAGTCATATTCATTTTTTTTTCTCTCTAATTACGTTAAATGGGCCAAACAACATTTGTTTCTGATTATTGGTTTAGGTCAGAGGTCAGATGACCCTTTCTTTTATAGTTTCTTTTCCTCTCCCTCTTAGCAAAGAGTGTTCACTTTTTCTCATCACCAATTTTGACATCTTTCGAGACATTTTTTTATGTTATATTTCATGAATTCATAAAACTTTGGCCACTCGCTACACTTAACGAAAAATATACTTAAATCCTGTATTTTTCTTTTAACTTCCATGTATTTTGGATTTTGAAAATTTTGCACAAAATGATTTTTTAAATTTTATTTTCGGAGTTTTTAAAACCTTTTGGTTTATTTAATCATTTCTATGATTCGTTTCTAATCTGCCTTACCATTTATTGCGATTTTAGATCATGTCTGATTTGAAAAAAAAAAAAAACTTTGAATTTTCATCTAGCGTTTCTTCAATAGATCTTTAAACTCTTGATCTCACTAATTTTTTCATGACATCATAACTTCTCTATTTAGGTCTGTTAAAGAAACTATCTTCCCCACTTGCAAGGAAAATTGTTGAAAATGAATTTAATATATTGAAGTACCATATCTTATTCTTTTTCAACTAAAATAGATTAAGCCAATCATTTGAAATATCATTTGCTTTAAGGAACTGTGATCATCTTCAATGCATTCTTTCATTAATATTAATTTGTAACTTTTGTTTCAAAAAATATGGAGCCATTTGTGAATCTCAATTCCAATTAATTTGAATCACACCAAAAAGCTAGTAATGGTGTGTGTCCTAATTTACTATTGCATTATTTTGATGCTCTCTTAAACAAAGTAAAGTAAATGAATTGCTAGAAAAATTAGACTATTAGAAATGTTTTAATGTTTGATAATTTTTCTTTTTTTTTTTTTGTTTTGGCAGAGAAAGCAATTGTTGTGATATCTTTTCACTACTCTCTTATCAATGTTAGTGATGAGTTAAAAAATACAAACTTTTTTTTGTTCATATTTGCTCAACAAGCTGAAGTTGTCGTCGTTTCGTAGCTTTTTAAAAAAAAAAAAAAAATTAATATCCACTATAACAAAGCAGTTTTTTACTCAAATTCTTTTTTCTTTTCCACTCACTTTTGTTAATTATTAATCTTTTGGCTTCTAAATTTTGCGTAAATAACGGCAAAGTTGAGAAGACGGAAGGAAGCATTTCTTGCTAATAAAAATCAACTTGCAATTCATGTAAAGAAGCAAAATTCTTTCTAGTTCTTATGTTGATTTAGTCATTTTGAAGTTTTTGCTTTTTTCTTTTTTTATGTAATTTTACAAGAAAGTGAAAATTCAATTCCTTTCATTCTTGCTACTTGATGTATGATTTATAGCTTTGAAAGTTGGTTTATATATAATAAATAACACTATCTTCCAATGTTTTTCACTTTTAACTATTTCCAGTTTATTTTCTTTCGTTATCAGATTGCTTTCTCAAGCGAGCAGTTTCTGATTCAGTTTTCTACGCAAATTTTCCATCCGAAAAAAAAAAAAAAAAAAAAGTTCTACTCAGTCATTTTGAGTTCTGTTTGACTTCTTCTTGTTGTTTTACCAAAGAGAACACAACCTACATGAGTTATATGGATTTTATTTTATATGCCGACAGATTTTTTCTTTTTTATTAAATGCTTAAACATCATTAAAGTGAATTAAATTTTAATGTTCTGGAATTATCACATTCTGAATCTCAGATAGATAAGAGCTAATAATAATGAGAAAAGAAAGGAAGGGATAGCTGTGTAGTAAGTAAATCTCAAGAGAAATTAGTTCTAGTAAAATTGATGCATGTTGTTGGAGAAAATTAGAATATAACAACCATTACTACTGGCAAGTTTTCCTTGAATAACTTTCCTCCATTTCTAAATAATCCAATAAATTTCACTTAACAAAATTTATGAATTTAATTTAACATAGGAAAGTTGAAATTTGAGTTAAATTTACTAAAATTACTTCCTATTTGAGTGAAATCTGTCACTAGGTGATAATCATAGCTATCATTATTGTAGTTTGCATTGCTTTTGACTATGAATAATAATTCTCTTTAGTATATCTCACTTTAGAACTAGTTTGATTTTCAACATAAATAAATGCCTCTTAAGGTGAAACATCCATAAGTTATTTGTTTCATTAGCAAAATTATATTCAAATTTTCTGCAAACTAATTTTATTAAAAGTTTTATATTTAAATTTATTTTGGAATATTCATATCAAGCACTGTGCAGCCCATCTTCATCAACTGATCAGGTTTCTAAAATGCCGCCAGTTCAACAACGAAATAATTAAAATTAGTGTAAAAAAAAAAAAATTACTTTAAATGCTTCTTTGATGAGGTATAATACTATGCTGTATGTTTTGTTCAGTTGCTTACTAGCATCATAATGTGCATAAGATATTATTGTTAGATTAGCTCCTACTTATGTTAAACCTATCGTTCAATTCTTATCTTTTCCATAAAAACTACAAATTATCGCATGTAAAATTAAGACTCATCCTGCCATCCTGTTTATCTGTCGTCAAATTCATTTTCTTTTTATTTCCAAAGGACCTCCAATTTATGATCTTAATAATCTTTTCCATTCTCGATTACAAACCTTTTCTTTTTTTTTTTTTTTTTTTTTCTTGCTCTTTTCCTCAAATTAATATTTTGTATTTACTATTTTTTATGAGCAACTGATGTCTGTAAATTAGTTTTTTTTAAATGAAGCATTTAACCATATAGCCATGTTAGAGCAAATTGCCTTCTCCAAAATTTTGTGAAAGTAATTTGGTGTAGTTTTATCGTAAAACGTACATTAGTAGGATTTATTATCAGTTATTTTCAATGAAGATATAAAATAAATAGTTAAAAAAAAAAAGAAAATTCTTTCTGATGTGCAGAGTCTGAAAGGGGATGTATCAGGATTACTAGGAGAGATAGAAGTTTTCGATACTTTCAGCTAACTTTTTTTCAGCAGACTTTTTTGCAGAAGGAAAAATGTCACCTGATGAAGAAATCAAAAAGATAGCACAGTCATCATCTCCCAATGCGAAGCGTCGTCGAAATGAAGTGCTGAAAACAGTAAACTCACAGGTACGACCTCTACGAGTTCGGTCAGCACAGCAACCTGATGTGACCGTAACGACGACAGCACCATCTCGACCCTTGCTGAAACAACGGCAGTCATTGCTTCCACCAAAAACCGTTCAGAAAGGTAACNTTGATGTGACCGTAACGACGACAGCACCATCTCGACCTTTGCTGAAACAACGGCAGTCATTGCTTCCACCAAAAACCGTTCAGAAAGGTAACTTTTTAAGCAGAATTTATTCAGAAGGAAAATTAACGGTAAACTTTCACTTTTCAATTTTAGTTTTGAGATAATTTATATCTCTGAAAGAATTAACAATTTCTTTGGATAAGAATTTTTTGTTAACAATGAGATTAAAAGTTGATAAAATTATTCAAAAGATTACTACTCTTTCTTTTAAAATCTCATATTTACTGAGGCAAAAAAATATATATATATTCTATTTGGTTAGTACAGGTGATAGGGCTCTTGAAACATGTCTTTCCGGTGTGTCTTCTGATCTCAAATATCTGTACGATATTTTTTTGGCTATTTTGCTAGAATTGCGTAATTTTTAATGTTTAGTTTATTCTTTCATTGAAATTTATTTTTCCACTGTTGAAATGTTGCTCTGATGTGAAGTCCTCATTGTAAGTGTAAGTGTTGGACGTGTTGAGCGTAGCATTGAAACATTCAGGAATCATTGCAAAAATTTGCAATTTTTAATTTAATAACGTCAAGCGCTTAACCAAATATGCATGAATTTTTTCCCTGTTATCTAGTACCACTGTTGCGAAAGGTGATAATTTCAAGGTCAAAATAGCCATAATATTTAGTAAATATAAAAATATTGATGCCATCCATGTACAATGAAAGAAATATATCACAAGCTTCAAGTAACTAATTTAGGCCCGCTTGAAAGGTTAAAAAAAGAAGCTTCCGGAGAATTTCCGGGGGTTATATCTCCAAAATCGGTACCTCCATCACCAAGCATCACGAGAACAAAGCGTAAGTATACTTATTTTCTTCAAATTTATATGGGAAATTCATGTTACTGCTTTCGGCTAATAGTGTTTATTCCTTCCATTTAAACTTGGAATTTCGTCCAATTAATTTTCGCTAATTAATTTTTACTTAAAATTTTGCCTTGCATAAATTTTTTGACTTTTAGAGCTATTCCTCTTCTTTGCAACTCATTTTTGCAAGAAATCGAAGCAATTTTCCATTCTTGCTTTGAAAATTTTGCTTCCTTTCTTAAAATAATTACTACTTTACGTCACCTGGGCGGTATGAAAGATTGTTATTTCTATTTTTGCTCTCTCACTTTGTGACTTTTGATATAAAAATATCAAAAATAGCTTTAATATGAGTTAAGTGACCGATGTCATTCCTCACTCCGTCATTACATCGAGGGATGTTTTAGGATAACTCCTTTGAATCGATAGATTACATCTAATCAGCTGATCCCTTAACAATTTTCATTACTTTAAACAAGAATGAAATATCTGAATATTACAGTTCATTATTGGATTGTTTTAAATTCAACTCTTTTGTGTTATTTTTGAATTTCCATAGGGTATCCTTAATAGGTGATTCATTGTTCCCTGTAGTCAAATTTATAATCTAAAAACAAAGTTTACCATTATTTAGTGCCTGTTACCTAGTTTCAATCATTTTAATTGCGCAAAATTTACATCTTCTGAAGAGTATGATTTTTTTTTTTTTTTTTTTTTCTGGAGCTGTGAGGTGTGCTTTAGAACTGGATGATATCCCTTGACATAACAGTTTTTCTGGATCCTCTCTTTCTTCTTCTTTTCTAACCACACATGTGATAAAACATACAAAACATCTTTCATCATTTCGTTTTACTGCCTCTCAATTAAATTCGAATGCAGTTTCCACTTTATGCAAATTTATGCTGCGTAACCTTCTCGAGAAATAGTTTATGTTGAAGAGGAATGAACTAACTGGTTTTTACAGCTCTGCATTCCGGTTTACCCACATCATCTGCAGTTTCAACAACACACTCATCAAATAAGGTTCATAGAGCTGGAAAGCAACCTACCTCAATGACAGCTAAAATAGAATCAGGTTAGTACTGGTTATTTTTTCAGTTCTCATTCAATTAGTATGACTTATTGCAAATATTGATCAGTTATATAAATAAGTGCAATATTTGCTTGCAATTGAATGAAATATATTTTGCTAATAACAAATGATAAATATGAAATCTGAAACTATGCGATAAATTGAAACTGAAATTAAGCTGAAACTTCTCTCCTCAGTGATCAGTTCAATCAGTTCATCTATAAACAGCTAAAATTATATTCCGGCTCTTTTCATTATGCAAAAAAAAATTTTTTTTTTTTTTTCTGTGTCTTAAAATGTTTATTTTTATATTCCGTTTCATAAAAATAGAAAATCTTCATTCTTTTCAAATTGCAAAGGCCAGCATTTTATTGTCATCAGTTCAATGGAATATAGAAAGTGTCAATTTTTATCGCCTTTTAAATAATAAAAGTTTTAAATTACTCATTGATTCATCTGAGTAAAGAATTAAAAATCGAAATTTTCTAGCGATTCTTTAGAATCATTGTTGTACATCTTTTTTTTTTTTTTTTTTTTTTCTTTGAAAAGTTCTGATAGGAAAAAATATAAAAGCTAACTAAAACACAGCGGATATTTATTCGTGAGAAATTCCTCATTGGATTCTGTAGTCAGTTATTAAACTATCTTCAATGATCATAGAAGGACTTCTCTATTTTGTGGCAGAGAAAGTAAGAGGTGGTTTACGATTGTGAGGTATTCTCAAATTGATTATATTTTGAGATTAAACTATAAAATTGAATGGATCAAATTGCATCAGTTCTCAGATTTTCGCATCTGCAGTTGTACTAATTCATCTCATCGTTTTCATATACGTCACCGAATTTTTCACTTTCCATGAACGAATGAACAGTTTTCAGTCGCTACGTCATTTTTCAGTAAAACGGAAAGGTTTATATTCCACATTTTTATGAAAATGAAAATTGTAAACATTTGTTTGTAAAAAGTACTATGTTTTTAGACGAAACTTTAAAATTAAAGAGATTGACGGACGCTGTTCGTGGATTTGACGTCCTTGCTGTTGTTTTTGGTCAACAAGTTCAGAAAGTAAGCTCATCTCTTTATAAATTCTTTTTTTTTTTATTAAATGTAAAATGCTTCTTTTAAATGTGAATTTTAGATCTTTAAAATCCTTCCTTTAAAATTTGGCTCACATTTGACAAGTTCCTTAAAGCTCTAAATTTCATTTGATATATCTGCAATGAATCTTTGCTTGGTAACCCACTTTAATTAATCATTTCAAAAAATTTTAGTACGATAATGAATTGCACGCTGCGCTTCAACAAAATAACAAATTTGGTATTGCTTTGGCTTATTCTGAAAAATTTAAGTTTAAAAAAAAAAAAAATATTGAAATTGATTTTTTTCTTTCTATTACTGATTTTGTAGGCTAATACAGCTAAAATGAGATGGTTTAAAAGAGTTAATGGGAGGGAGGAATTCCGGATCGCTGAATGGAAATGTATTGCATTTCATTTACGATAGTGAATTCATTTTTGAAAGAAAATTATCTCATCTCATCAAATTCATTAAATTTGGGTTTCCATGAGGTTTTTTTTTTTTTTTTTTTTTTAATTGAAGTCATTTCCAACAGTCATTTATTATCGCTGACATCCATTAATTATGATGATTTCTTATTCGGTTTAATTCAAAATTCGTCGAAATTGATTGAGTGGTTTAGAACCGAGTGAGCGATAGGTTTCGATTAAATGTTCAAGGTTTTACCCTTTAAAAAAAAAAAAAAAAAAAACAAAAAAAAAGGATGAAAAATTTTTTCTTGCCCTACAAAAATAACCAATATTTGTTTTTATGAGAAATTAACTACAGGTTAGGCTTTCACTTCGTAGAACGAATTTGTTTCTGACTATTCATTAAAAAAAAAAAAAAAAAAAGAAAAAGAAGAAGAAAAAAAAGAAAAACTTTGCAATTTTTGAGAGTTACAACGAAATTTTTATGGACAATAAAAAAAATATAATAATTCTCATTACCATCCACAAAAGTTTCGCTGCAACTTACTACAAGTCATAATTAACTGTTGCACTTAGTAATGAAAGAAAAGTAGTTATTAGCTCAAACTAAGATCATTTACTTGGAATTCAGTTTATGAAAGTAAAATGTTAGCATGTTCAGAGTGTCATATGAAGTCATTGGAATCTAAATATGAGCAATTATTGATAGCAGTGAATGCCGATCATAGCCGTCAGATCGAAAATGGTTTGTTAAATTCTTCATGCGTTTATTTAAGTTTGATAGAATTGTACGATGGTGCCTTTGTTTCTCCTTGAACAATTTGACAAATTCATAAATAACAAAACAAAAAAAAAACGATAGTTTGATAAGATATCATTGCTGCACTGTTTCAGTCTTCCTTCTCGGTCTTCTTTAAAAAGTACAAGTACAACAATACTTTAGGATGTGGTGTTGATTAAACAAAAATAGATCGTTCACTCTCTGTAACCTACTCTGATTCTGATGATGGATGAATTTATGGGCTAGTTCGCAGATACACCAAAATGGGAAGGACCCAAGAAATCAATCATTAAATTGCTTATTTCGGGGTGTTTCTCTGTCACCTGAACTTTTGTAAGGCGCCTTCTGCAGAAGATTTAATAAACTTTTGAAAAATGGCACCAAAATTGTAAGTATTAGAGGAAAAAAAAAAAAAAAAAAATCGAAAGAACAGTTGGTGTAAAGGGAAAAATGTTTTGAAAGTTATTAAGTTTCTTCATCTACACTACTACATACATTTTACCTAATGCTGTTGAATTTCTCACAAGGTAAACGGTTAGTGGAAATTTAATTTAATGGTTCTTTTAGGTGATCTATTGCATTTTGTTGTAATGTGTGTCTTTCATCCATTTCCTCCTCCATGGTCCCTTCACTCCATCCTTTTTAAAGACCTTGAAAGCAAGTTATTTTTAAACTGTAAGAAAAAATATTTGCAAAATTAGAGACAGAATATCTTTTTGAATCTTAATTGAAACATTTGCTTTTATTTTTTTTTTTTTTGCTTTTTAAAATTTTTGCTAATGTTTTTCTTTTTATAGTGAAGAAAGTTATGAGTGGAAAATTACGACTGAAATGAAAAGATTGTCTACCCTAGTCTAATACTGAATTAGCTGAATGAATGAAAAGTGGGGTGAAGAAATACTATCCGCATAATGCAATGCAAGTCAAGCAAGATTAAAAGCGATAAAAAAGTTTGGATCATGAAGTTTATCATTTGCAAAAAGAGTTGTTGGACGACAGTTTGCGAATGTTATTTGATCCTTACGCTTAGGGTGTTGTGAAAAATTTAAATTTTTCAAATTTAAAGGAACGAATTTCGAGAATAAAAGTTGAATTAAGAGAAACGAAATTTGTGAATAAAAAGCAAACAAATTATCCACCAGCCGATCATCTTTATCGTTGTATAAATCTGTTCAAGATCACCGTATAGATGACAGTTAATGTTGCGTCACCAATTTTCCTCTTACAATTCCTCTTTTGAATGAGAAAAAAATTAACGAAAGAAATGCTAATTAGTGATGGAAAAGAATAGTTGCATTGGAAAGAGGATAGAGAGGAGGATTGCAAATATCTTTTTTTAAAAGACTACCACTCGAGGTTTCACTGTTGCTCGAGATGTGCTCCTCAGTGCTAGGAATGATAGCTTAGAGATTTTTTGGTTATCATTTTCATCATTCATTGGACAAGAGAGTAACTGATAAAGAAATTGTATGGTAATTAAAACGAAAAAGTCGGAAAGATGAAAGAACATGAACGACAAAATCAGCTAGCCTCTAATATGATCTCAGGATCATTCTTATGTGTGTCTACTCAATCCTCATCTTGCTTGAAATAACTAGGATTCTTCATGGATAAGTGAGTGATAGTAAGGTAGAATTTTCATGTACAGTTGAATGAAGAAATAGCTGACTGAATGAATCAAAATAGAAAAGAATTTCAGGACTTATCGATCCTCAGATGATTTGTTGTTAGGACAAAGAAGTATGTGTATGGATTTTACAACTTAAGACTTTTTTCAAGGTAGAGAACTGAAATGACCTTTCCACCCTTGCATAAATTAGCATTTATTAATATCATTTAAGATTGACTATTATTTATTACTTGGAAATACAGCTCATCTCCTAATTAAGCATCATCAAGTGAAGACAATTTTTGCTGCATCACCTGAACCGGTGGCTGCTTCAGAACAGATGCAGATTTCGCGATCAAGTAACTTCCTACTTTGTGATCTTGAAATTAAGTCTGTACCCAATACAACAGTGAAGAAAGAAATCAGTTATGTGTTTGTCTTCAAGCATCAAAACTGCTGCATTTTTTGTTTTGCGTGATTAATAGAGTAGATCTGCTGCATTGATTATCTATCATTGCCCTTTGACCTTTTTGTGGAGGATAAATTGTTCACTGCTTCTCTTCCTCTCTAGTTCCATCCAGAAATGGTATTTCAGTACCATACTTTGATGTTTTTAGGCAGTATTTCTTCGTTTTCTTCATCAGGGAGGGAGGGAGAGTAAGAAAGGGAACAAGAGAGAGGAGGACGGAAGGGACAACGGATAGGACGTTTTTGGGGTTCATTAACAATTCCTGCTGCTTTCCCCGTTCTGTCACACTCTTATTCTGTCACACTGTAAGAGGACGAACTTCTTGCTAGACTAGAATATCTTTGGCAAGGCCTAACTTTGCTCATCTAATCCAGCAAATTAATTGCTTATTGTTTTACTGCCTTCCTTTTGCTCCTTCATACTGATCTGTTCTTCTACTCCAAAATATGCCGATATTTTGCGTGATACCAAACGTAATACGTCTGAAAACTCCAGGCCTTGTTGTATTACCATTTATTTTAATACCTTTATTTTCCTCAACAACAATTTATGTTATTCTAGTGGCATGCACTACAACTGATGCACCATTTGCATCTGCTTCTTTGGTGCAATCCTCAGCTGGACTTCTACTCCTCTTTGTCATTTTTGTATTTCTGATTATTTTATTTGCAGTGAATCGAAATCATGAGGATGAGTTAAATTCCGTGAAGGAACGATATGAAAAGCAGGTATGTGATGTATCATTTCATACTTCATCATTTCTTCTAATACAATCTGGCTACAGTGGTCACTAAATGAGATGTTTACTATTGCAAACTTTAAGCATATAGTTCAACCTTACAAACTAACATTCACATTCCGAGAAGTTTATAGCTTAAATATAATTTGTGATTATTCCTGAAATGATTATTAAAATAATGATGAATAATTAATTGTAACTTCAAATTGGGTCATTTTATAGCAAACAAAAGGAGAGGACTAGAAGAAGGAAAAGTTTCAAATATTAGTTACTAAACTGAATAATCCTCCGAAGTGAAATAAATATTTTATCTAATTGAAACGATCAAGCGTCACACGCAGCCTTCTCTTTTCTCTGATAATAATTTCGAAAAGTGACCCAGTCGTTCCTCAAGATACGATCGCTCATGCTCTATCGAGGCCATAATTTCTATGTATCACTGGCCTACTTTCCGCACAAATTTGTTATTGTCCGAGGAAAATACTGAAACATATCTTTTTCATATACTGTAAGATTTTCATTCCTAAAAAGAAACAAATGTTGTTGCAGGAAATTAAGCCATTAAGCCAGTCTAATAGGCTATTTGCTATAAATTCTGCATATTTTCTTGTTTCTCCACTTCGTGGCTAATTGGAACTTTTTTTTTTTTTTTTTTTTTTTTCACTAATATCTGATTGTAACTTTGAAACGACTCTCTTCTTATAATTATAGTCAGTAAATGTTCAAATTCTTGCCAAATGCTTATGTTTCATATTATGATCAAAATGATTTCGAAAATTTTGAAAAAGATTTTCTGGCACAGAAGTCTCTTATAGGATATAAAATGATGAGAAATGATGTTATGGTTAACTGTTGTTTGTGTAAGTGGGTTAAGGTTGCAAAGATACTTCGTGGAAAGCAATCAATGCTTCTAGTAAAATTAATTTCTAGGCATTAATTGTCGGCTATATCAAAGAGAAATGCTCTTCATTACAGTCATTTCAACATACTAATAGGTCATTCATGTGAATTTTTAAAATTAGAGCAAATCACTACAGTTATTTGATTTGTGCAGCGTTTGATTGCTTGTTTAGTGCTTATTTTACTCTTTTATGATTCGAATTATTTGCTTACAGCACTTTACTTGTAGCTCTAAGTAGTTATAGTTACACTATTTATTCTATAGTCCAAAAATTGCTATTTTTCATTACCAGAAGTAATTATTCAGTGCTAATGGTAATTTTGAATATTTCTCCGGCTTTTATTTATTTTTTCCACAGGACGACTTTTAACACAATTCACTACAACTTTTTAATTTGAATATCACAAACTTTTTTGCCTTTCATTAGCTTACTAAATTCTTCTTTTGTAATTTCGGAAAAAAAAAGAAAAAAAAAAAGTAAGAATTGACGGCTTTATCGATGTCCAGAATTTTTGTTTTACTTCTAACAAAAAAAAGTATTAGTCTGGTAAGGAAAAAAGATATGGTCTTAGTTATACACACGACATTTCGACCTTTCAGCAAATCCTTGTGAACATAGGACTTGGTGCTTTTATGTATCTTTGATCAGAGGGTAAAGGGAAAAGCCAGTTTTCATGATAACTTACACTATAATAACTGAAACATAGTAAGGATAACTATTAGTTCTGTATTTATTCCAGTTGTTAGAATGTAAGGATGACTTATTGCGAACGTTAGATGAACAGCGTTGTATTCATGAAGCAGAAATTGAACGTCTTAGTCGTTCCAATCAAATTCAATGTGGCAATCTCGATAGCAAATTGGCGGAAGCGGAAAAGGCTGTGGA
This sequence comes from Setaria digitata, assembly GCA_003640385.1. NCBI lineage: Eukaryota > Metazoa > Nematoda > Chromadorea > Rhabditida > Setariidae > Setaria > Setaria digitata. The sequence goes on from RCAB01000110.1 coordinate 17,803, forward strand.
AGAACTAATTCGAGATAAAAAAATTCTTGAAGCTACATTAAGCAAAGATACTAATGAGAAAGTTGCGGTGAATTTTTTTTTCCTTCTTAGATGGTGTTTGATTTTAAAAATACAACTGAACCATCCTTCATGCTTTTGTTCCTCTATTTTCTTTAAATTTAGATTTAAAGAAGAAATAAATTAGTGATACGGAAGATTTTTAGAATAAAAGCAGAACTGATCAGATAGAACTAAGCTTGAGTGATGAACATATTTAAGCGATGGTGTAGATTTTTCTGGCAGTGTTAAGAAAGTAAGGCATCAATTTTAGGAATTATCGAAAGAAATCAGCAGTTTGAACACGGCATTGGAAATCAAATCAACAGAAATTAAAACACTACGACATTCAAATGCGAAATTACAGTTGAAAGTGGAGGAGATTCCATTGAAAGATATCGAAATAAGCAAACTAAAGCACCGCGTTCGTGAGCTGAAAGCATTGGTGGATCAGAAAACCAATACGGAAAAGTTTGTGGTTACTAATTATTAGAATGGAAATAAATTGCTTTGGTAAAGTGTTTCATGAAAAATTACGAGAGGTACTTAAGGCACGTAAATTCACTATGCGTAAATTGTGCCAAATCTGCCAAGAAATGATTCATTCCTCTTGGAATTTCTTCTTTTTTTTCTAGGGTTTTGGCATCCAAGTTCGAAGAATTGCAGCGTTCCGCGCGTAACCAGGCAGTGATGTCCGAATCGATGCTGAAAGAAAATGACTTACTGCGGTACAAAATTGAGGAAATGGAATCTTCCACATCGGAAGGAGAACCAAACTCTGTAAAAACCGATTGTACAATGTAAATTGTTTCAATTTTATCTGATTTAAAATGATTTGCCAGACCTTAATTACAGATTTCAGTAGAGGTGCGAAGTCATTCACCTTGAAATTTCATGGATACTTTTAAATGATAGTAAATTGTAAAGTTTCATTTTCGAAAATGTTTTAATCACTTTTAGCAAATATCGTACGCCACGACCAGTGAATGCTTATTCGACACGTTTATGTAAAAGTGAACGACGTCCTCCTTCTTCAACCACTCCGCACAGGTCTTCACGGTCGCATATGGGTCAGTTTCAAGGCATTGTTATTTTCTTAGAATTTCGCTAATAAATGAGCTAAAGTAAGTTAGTGAGTTAGTTTGCAGAAAATACTGTTAACTTCGATATTAGTCTCGCACGACATTTATCCTACGGATACTTTTATTAGATGATAATTTTTTTTTTTTTTTAAACAGGAATTTATTGAAATTATTCTCTCACTTGAGTTATACTCTCTCAATTTCGAAAGATTTAAGAAAGTAGAGACACTTGATAGGAGAATGAATATATGTAAATTTTCTTGCTTCAATTTAAAAAAGAAAAAAAAAAAAACGAGAGATTAAATGTGTAAAAAAAGCAACGAATTACCCGTTCAAACCAAAACAGTTGTGAATAAATTTATGAATATGCTTCAGGTGACGACTTAATGACTCGTTCGATAATTTCGTTGTATCTCGAACAAGGCCGCAATCGGTTTGCTAAAGAAAACACTGATACGATCTATACACCGGAAGGAACTTTTATTGGTGTGTTGCTTCATGTGTTTTCTTTGAATTGATGAACTTCTTATTCTGACTTCTTTGAACTTTGTATTTCTATTATTATTATTATTTATCAAAATTAAAGCTCTGTAAATGCAGATGTATTATAGCAAGAGGTCGTGGTTGCTCGCAGAGGTTGTCTTTTGATGATGCACATGATGCAGATGATGAAGGAACTCCTCGACTGTAAGTTTTCATCCTCTTTCAGATAATTAATTACAGTGCAAATGGAGTGTTTTGTCAATGTAGGACATTTGACCACTTTTTTTTTTTTTTTTTTCTTTTTTTTTTTATTAAAGACCGCAACACTCAGCAATTTTTTAACAAAATTTTTGGTAACAAAAAGGAAAAAAAACATAGATTTCATTGAATTAAGTTAAATTATTAAATTAAACTAGGAGTTAAGCTCTAAAGTATATATAACCAAAATTTTATTAAGTAATAATAATGGGGAGAAATAGTGAGCAATATTTTGGAGTGTACGGACTCATTTGTAATTGGACACCTTAACAGAAACAGTGCTGTGAAGTAAATTATACGGTAAATGTTTATAGGTTAGCTTTTAACAATTTCAGTATTCGTACAAACGAGCAGTCATCAGCTTCTGGGGGTAGCGAGTTTGAAGCAACATCAAGAACAGCAGGTACCGTAGTAGATAGCGGTATATCAGTTTGATTTTGAAAATCTCTCCACGGATCGATCTCGTTCAAAAATTTTAGCATACCTTTGTGAAAGTTAGTTCTTGTTGAGGATGTAATTATCTAAACCTGTTGTTACATGGGGTCTGCAGTGTACTTCATTTATTGCTAAGGTATTTCAAATCTTATGAGATTCCCAGGAAACAACCATTCTTCGTTCTAGCCTATGGTTTTGCGAAGAGTAAATTGCTAATTTTCTTCCTTCTACAACTGTTAAAAATAGTTGCAGTTCATGTTTGCTGATGATTTGGTTAGGAAATGACTGCAGAAATTCGGGATTCAGTGAACCCGTTTGCAAATTACTTCTTGAAAACGGAGTTCACGAGAATGTGGCACAAAACATTCATTATTGATTGATCTTCAATTAGGAAGTGAATTCAAAAAAATCAAATATTGGCAAATGCAACGCTTAACATATTATCATTTTAACTTCATTTTGATAAACTAACTGTCGATATCTTCCACGCCGATGGTTCTATATTTTTTAAGCTAGCTTTTTAAGCTATATTAGTGACCTCTTTATAAGTTGCACGTGAAAATAATGTTGTGAACTTCTTTGTTCCAAATAGTTCCATTTTACCTGATTCATGGTATTCTGCGCATTACTAAATTCCCACTTTATCGGTTCTTGGAGCACCGTAAATGAATTTTTCAAAGTGTTGACTGTTACATTTAAAATGAATATGTAGGCTTCATGCCGATAAACTGAATAGTCCTAAATATTGGCAATTACCATCTCGAAGTTAAAGCTGTACTCTATGGTTCATCACAATTCATTATAAAATTATGACCAAGTTTTACAAATTTCACGATGGCTCACTAGCGGACAACTGCTAGCTACATTACGCGAAATTTTTCTGATATCGGAAAGGAGAATGAAAGACTGCAGAATAAAAGTAGGGAAGAAAAGATTCTTTTTTCTGTACTGTTTAATTTTCTTATATTCAAATGGCAAAAATGTATATTTTTGCAATTCAACTAGACTGGAATGCGATGTAGATGGAGAATTAAAAACTTCAGTGTTTATAACAGCACTCTTCAGCTGATAAAGGGCATCCGTTAGGGTGATGTTTGTAGAACCAGCAATCACTTGTCCTCATTTTCCCTTCCACTGTCCTTCTGCCTTCTTCAGCCCAGTTACGAATAGCTACAGTACCTTTAGCAACCTGAAATAACTTGCAGCTGAAAACAATTGAACAACAATTAAAAGAATCAAAAAAAAAAAATTAAAACATTCGATCCCTAGAGTCTACCTCTAACTCATAAAAACACAGCAGGATGTTATTATCATTTTTCCTATTTGTATTTCGAGGGAATCCAATCTAACTTGTGTCTTACCTTGAAAACTTGGTGTTGATTTTTCAGGAATGTTTGTAAACCACCATCTGAATCTCGCAGCCATGCTTTTTCCTCCTTATCAAGTAGATCAGCTATTTCTTTCAATGAGCAAGATTCCCCTTCATATAAACGACTATAAATTGTAACTTTTAAACGAAAATTGCACTTCTATATTAACTAGATAAGCTTATATGGCATTTGCTTTCAAATACCCAAAACAATTTAAAACTCAAGATTTTAAAACTTTTAGATCCAAAATTAATTAAATACGTACACTGCAACTTTATTCGACGACAGCCCTAAAAGATGCCTGAATACCTTTGTTGTGAGCATGTGGCGAAACTCCCGAGGAAGCTGGGAACAATTTTTTACCTAAAATCATAAAAATCAACTTAAAAAACCTGCGACAAAACTTGCCAATAGTATTAGCCTTATTCTACACACGGCATCCTTCATAAATGAAAAATATATACCGACCCTTTCAATTACCTGCCTTGATACGAAATTTCGGAGATCTGTAGATGCAATCATACTACTTATAACATCTTCCACGTTCTTCACTAGTCCGCCGGGAGGTACTGTGCACAGGAAGCAGTAACGTTTCGTCGACGGAATTTTTAACCGGTCCTCCTCAACACAATAACCTAATCTGAATATTCCTTTATTGCAAAAGCAGATATTTTGAGGGAAACGGTAACGTAATTTAAGAAGGAAATTTATAATCTGTTAAATGATTTCTCAAAGCTAATGCAATAACAAACTAACCTTAGACAGACATCGCGAATAAATAAAAGATAAGATGAATATATGCTAATACCATTCATACCACATTTTTTTTGAAAGCGGCTGTAAAAATCGAACGGGCAGCATGGCAAAAGAAAGAAGTTACTCCGCGACCTAAGATCAAGAGGTTTTTTTTTTTTAGGAACCTTTAGAAACAAATAAAGATATAACGAATAAAACACAATGAAAAGTTTACATCTGCTGAAGTCTGCATCTTTTGTTCAAAAATTAGCCAACTTAAACTACTTCACTAAATCTAAGAATATTTGCACTGCTCGAAATTTCAACGATTTTGCCGGAATGTCCACAATATATATATTCGAACCTAGCAGCCATAATAGGTATCCAAGGAGTCAATTCATCAGTGTGATTCCCGATAAAAAAATCGGTGTCGTCCAAGAAATCTTCTTTGGGATTCACAACTCCTTCTCTTAAATCGGTTCCCACAAAACTGGCCCAAATTTTCCGCCGTCTTAGATCGATTCCATAACCATTTACCTGCATATTCATCACAGTGTGAGGTTGCTCCAACACAATTCGATTTTTTTTTCCAATGAATATTAAAGTTTTTTCAAACACGAACTTTCCCTTCTCCAAAGCAATTCAATATCCAAAAGACTAACTTCCATCTTTTGTAGAAGATGCACAAGCAGGCCATTTCCGCAACCAATATCACAAAATCTTTGTGGTACGAAGCCTTTTCGTCGCCAGTAAGCCTAAAACTTACTTTCGTATGAATTGAACTAAAGTGGACAATGTAAGGAAAATAACTATCGTGGACTATGCATTTGAAAAAAAATTTACTCACAATAAGATAAGCTGCAATAGAACAATCTTCATATACAAATTTCTGTGGATTCGTTCTTTCTGTCCAGTTCTAAAAAGAAAGAATGAATCCTGTATATCTACTTAGAAGTTGACTAAAATTCATAAAAAGAAAAAAACATTAATACTAGTTGGACTTATGACGACTACTTTTTCGTCAAACAGTCCCCAACATTCACAACAAATTTAGCGATAAAGAAAAAAAACATACTGCAACGATTTGCTGACCCCAATTATTTTTGATTTCATAATAAAACTTAGAATAATCTTCCATGTTGACTAGTCTGTGTGAAACTGTGACGGTACATCCTTCGTCGATTTCAGCAAACCATCTAGAATCATAGAAAGGTGCAATCATTAAATGACGCCATGACTCAAAATACTAGAGAAACTCACTTCAACAAACGTGGAAATGCTACTTTCTGCATCCAGGTACAACCGTTTACATTGTTGCAGATGGAGAGGCTTAGATTCCTGAAAAAAATAAAGCGAAAATATTCAATCAAGTGAGCCGTTTAAACATACTTATTGTTACTACGGTGAGAGAAGAATAACGGATAATATTCAGACGAACCACTGTTTATCTAAGGTTTCTTCCAAAGCAAGACGATATGGGAACGAGACGTGAGGATGTCGTTTTTCATCCAATACCACCGGACGAAATTCCACAACACATATACCTAAACTGCATAACTCTAACTATTAACCTGATTTTTATAATTTTATTATTTCTTAACAGCCAGTGTTAACTACACATCTACCAGCTACTGCAAGTGGGTTGAAAACTTAGATTTTTTTTAAGTGAGATGATGAAACAAAGTTAAAAAAATGATATTTCATCAAGACTTAAGACTACTACCTTTTCCTTCAAAAACAGATTTTGGTAGAATTAAAATTTCATTATTCCACTTAGAATTTCAATAAACTTCATTCAAAATAAGCTTATAGTTGATTGGAACATATTTTAACAAAAGTAGATCTAACCAGAACGAAATTTCATATGCACATGAAGAAAAAATATTTGATGATCTAGGAATGAATTTGCGGATTTCAACATCTTTCGAAAATATGTTAGCAACTGCTAATATATGATCACGTTTATCTTCCTTCACTGACACAATGCCTAGCAAGCGTCTGTTAACCGTATGACAACGATCTTTCCATATGTCGATAACCTGGAAATTTTCGTGCCATTCTATTAATGGAATTACAACAATTTGAAAAGGACTATTAAAACTGTACTTATTTGGTTAGAGAATAGATATTAAACTGTACCTATTTGGTTGGGGAATCTTGAATATCTATTTTAACCGATACACATAAATAGAAGAAGAAAGCAATCAACAAAGTCCGATATTCACTGGATTAAGTTTGGCAAAAGGAATTGATAAATAACAACCTTTGAGAAAGCTTCTCGTTCGTCGAACTTTTTTGTTAATGGCAACGGAGCTGTAGAAATTTTTACAAAATCCATCACATAACTGCAAAATAAAAGAAAAAATAAACATCAAATGAAAAATAAAAACGGCAATCCGTCCATCATATCTTATAAAAAGCTCCACATCAATTTGTAACGTTACCAATTTAAAGAGAGCCAAGCACTAGGTCTGGCCCAGCTTGGAAGCTGCAGACACGACCAAATCCAGTTTTGAAAATTTAAAAAGAGGAAAATAAGAATAAAAAAAAAAACATCTTTATGCAACTTTACAGCAGCGATCATGAACAAATGTGGTGAAAACACAACTTGATACATGTCCTTTGTGGCACCGACTTTACATACAGAATGAATTTCTAAATTAACCATGCCCCTGCCAAACGAAGAGACATGGAAAGTTATGTAATAATAATTCACGGATTCATGAGTATCAAGTCTCACAGTTCACTTATAAAAATAAAATGAAGAATCAGAAATGTCGAGTTTTTTTTTTTTTTTTTTTTTAAATTGCAATGATAGTTAATGAAGTTGGCAAAGATGACACTGAAAAAACAAAAACAACATCCATTAAAAATACATAATCAACAATAAACAGGATCATAAGATGTGTGAAAATTTTCTTTTTCATTATGACTAATTTTATCAATCTACCGCTTGTTCAACAAGATATCTAGTGTCAACAACGATTATTAAATGCTTCACTTGGAGTAGAATATCGTCGAACAACATCAGAGGGAGCAGGAATGTTGCCATGCGGCAATGGAATCCACTGTGATGTTCCAGTTCCTACAGGATGCCCCGAAGGAAGCGAACCTACATAAAAATCGGGAAGTAAACTTCAAGAAAAAATTAAGGATTCATACGAGATTGTCATTTTTTTCTTTTCCTCATATTTAAAGTTATAAAATTTTATTAAATATGACTCAATCAGACTAATCAAACTGCTTACCTAGTCGCATTATTAAACAAACCCCTAGCATCTATAATGTATCTTTTTAAAGAAGCAGTTGGGTTTTAGGCCTAAAATACAAAACCAAAACATGATTCCGAAAATCAAAATAATGAATAATAGTACCTTGAAAAGTACTACACTCCTTATGTTTCTGGCGCTGTGGCCCATAACCAGCAAGATATGAAGCACCGTCTTCCTGGAGCTGTTCATTAGGTAAAAGTGGTACCCAATTGGAGGATGACGACGAAGAGACGTCAGCAGTTTCTCGTGATGGCGTAGCAGCAGGAGGTGGCGGTGGAGGTGGCCTTAATAACGCTAATTCCGTAGCATACTTTTCCCGCAGCTTGCGATTCAAATAACGTCTTTTTTTTTCCGCTTCCTCTTGTAATTCTTCTTGAATCCGTGCTTCGCACACTGCTCGAACACGCTCCATTTGTTCGGCTTTTTTGAGATCTTCCCGTCGAATCACTTTTCGAATAAAGACATGATGACCACTGATGCAATGTTCTCCGATATTTATACAACTATCACAGGACTCAACTTCGTCAAATGTAATATAAGCAAAGTATAATGGTTTCTGAAATCACAGAGCAGTTGAATAGCTTCACTTTCACATATCCACCATTTTTGCTATCTTTTTTCGCGTACATTGGAATTTTTCAGTGCTAGCTCTTTTGAATAAATTGTCGACGTTATGCGCACAAGCTTTCAACTTTTTCAAATATAACGAAAAAATATTAACAATGAAAAAATGTTAAATACTAAATTTCAAGTCATAAAAAAAGGTAATTCTAGTCCATTCCTACTATTCTGGAAATTGAATCCGAGTGTTCATTATGTACATAAAATAGTGACCTCATTTAGCGTATCCACTGCATAATCAACATGTACTGCACCAAATTTAGAAAAATACTCTTCAATATCATCAGTCATAAGTCGGGCACCAAGGAATGAAACTAGAATTTTTCGCGTGCTGACGTACTTAATGATTGGATTTGAAGATATCTAAACTAAACATCTGGTTCATCACACAACCAACATACGAACCAAAGATATATGAAATAAAAAAGTTTGATAAAAAAGAAACTCCTGGACATCTCCTAATAAAATCTGTATTAACGACAAGGAGAAAAGAACAATTCACTTACGCTTTTGACTGGACGCATTTCGATTTGGACACCATCTATTGAATGTGGTTGAGCCTCGAGGCACTCTTCGCAATGATGATCCCATACAAAACAGATAAATCCATATCCTCGAGAACGTCTCGTATTCTTCAATTAACAAAGAAATTAAACCAGTTTTTCATTAAACAAACCTTCCCTAGCATATACAAAAATCCAATTATCAAATACGGTAATCAAGAAACAAAAAATGTAGTTAAAAAAAATCCAGTGAATCACGTAAATCACCGTTGAATGCATGAATGAGGTACCTTGTCGAACATGACTATACATTCAGAAAGGGGGCCCCATTTTGTGAAAAACCGCTCAATATCACTTGTGGATGTCTTTAGATTTAACCTCTCCAGCAATATCCTCCTTTCCTCTGGTGCCACTGCCATCTGAAATCAACTTTTGTTCTTGCAACTATTCTAGTGACAATATGAAAATGCTCGAGAAAATCGGCACACTATCGTCTTACATCAAGGAAATAGTGCTTACAGTGAGAATATACTCGACTCATATGTAACCCTACCTTTTCTTAGTGTTTGATGCAATTTAATGCCATAAAAACTTTAAACGAAAGCTACAACACACTGAAATCACTACAGCCAATGATGACATATCATATTTAGCACACTCAAGAGTTTGATGAAATACGACATTTTGGAAGCAAAAAACTACCTCAGCACCTCACTTGGTGCTAAGATAGTACCAACTTCTTACCAAGTAGTCTCAACCTTCTGAGAGCTAACTTAGTGCCCAAGTCACAGTGCGAACGTAAGAGAAGAACCAGATACACAAAACGACTTTAAACCACAATAATATTGATTACAGAGGAATTTTGAGCTGCAGAAGACGGAGATGTCTGGGAAGGAATGCCTGATACTTGTGGTGTACTGCGTTTGGCTGAGAGAGCTGGTGCCGTGTGTGAACATTTTTATAAATCATTGTTGTGTAAGTGTTTGGGTGTTGGGTGTGTACTTCGGTGTTATTTTCTCTCTGTTTGGGAGTGTGGATGTTTCGAGGATACTCGGGAATAACTATCGAGAGAGCGCTTCAGGACCATTAACGGGGATTCTTGTTGGCCCATGGCCTCATCTCCCTTCGTTATTCGTAGAAAAAGTATTGGTGCTGATAAAATGGAGGTGGAAGAAAGTTGTTCAGAAAATGCTCTCAGTTTAGTATGAGGTTCAGACGCAATGGAGAGAGTGATGCTTAGGTGGTTGAAGATGGAGGTGAAAGTTACGGACGGGTTTATCCTATCCCCAATGACAGATGGGTTGTGTGCCTCAGATGGTTCCAGTGGGATCAGAATTCATCTCAACACAATGTCAAAATGAAGTCAATGAAGAAGGAAGTCGTAAGCAAAAAATGTGGAGTTTCATCAGACATTCCAGTATTTGGTAACAAAACCTCCATTGTGGATCTTTTTGCTTGTAAATGCTAGTCTGCAACTGCTAGGTGGCCAAAAGCGTCTGTTATCACATCGCAATATCTATTTTCCATAAGTAGTGAAACAAATGCAACTCTGTAATTTAAGCTGCAGAAAGGGAGATTCAGAACTTCATAAGGATACGCAGATCAAAGATTGTAAGGCTGTTGATTTATCGAAGGCTTAGTAAGTTGGAAAGAACCAATTTCATTATCAGATTTTCATAGAGATAATCGGTTGTGAAAATGGACTTCATCTTAATCTTGCAAAATGGCTTCTGGATATGCTATAGTTGTGGGCCAGAGAATGGGATCTGCTCTGGAAGTTAGTACAGGAAAAAACCGAAAAAGAAGAAGAAATGAATCTTGCTGGACGGATTTGAGTTTCTCTCCACTTGGTCTTTAGGCTTTCTCTACTTCCAAGTCATGCACGTTTTTCATGCTGGTCTCTGATACTTCGTCTGCTATTAGAAATCATGAGTGTGCAGATTTCCGCTTCAGGGAAAGGAAAATAGGTTGCTGTTTAGAAAAGGTCATATCTGTTTTGGTGTTTTTCAGGAATTCTGAGCGGTTGTGTTCTTTAACAAGGGGCCCTATCATAGTGGCTCAAGCCATCGCTGCACTTGCGGAGAATTTGATTCTAAGGGTATTATCGTCTAAACGTAAATCCCTGCAGCAGCATCGCGACAGTTTGAGGATCATTTTAGTGAGTGATTTCATTATGCTTCTTCATAAATGTGCCGTGGAGGGACTTTCATTCTTAATTCATGGGTTCTTGAAAATTGGTTCTTGGTGGGATCTTTATTTGTGTATGAAGAAGCCGAAAATAAAATAGAACGTGTCGTTAAATAAAGCTGCTGACAGTGTGACATGTGTAAATGACAATTTTCAGTTTTTACCTATCCCTTAAAAACATTAGAAGTAGCTGCGGTTTTGAAGAGTATTTATTTAGGAAGAGTTTAGCACTGCGCCTAAAATGATATTTATTTGTAACAGTTAGGTATTCATTTAAGAAATGGATGAAATCGCAAGCGCTAAAGAGAGATAAAATATTGGAAATGTTTGAGTCAGTTATTTAGTTAAGATACCTTCAGAACTATCCGTGAAGTATGTTAGGGTGCGGAAATTCTAGTTCCATTCTCTGTTTCATGGTAATGCTTCACGTCATTTCTTATTTTTTGAAGCTTTTTTGTTTCTTTTCCAAAAATCAGAAATCTGAAAGGAAAAAGGAGATAATCTCTGGAGTAGCTGTAGGATTACCACCTAAAGTTTCCAGGTTTTTGTACATGAATAAGAAAGTCTTTTGAAGTCAGGGGATAAAATTCATTTATTCTGCTACCAGTTTTGACCTTTCTTTAGGCAGTTCGGTGCGATGTCAAAACGTTCATCACCGGGGAGTGATGACGACTCTCCTGGTGCATCAGCGGATGAACCGCTGTATAGTAAGCGAAGGCTTGTTGAATTTGAACCCGTTCGTATTTGTTCGGTCAGCGGAACGGTAATTCTTCATTTCTCTGCCTTGATTTTCGTGAAACTTTTTATCACATTTTCTGAAATCACATGATATATCGGCAAAGAAAAGGAAAGTCTAGTCTTTGAAATAACTTTACTTGGCATATAGTTCTTTGTTTTTCTTCCATGTTTCAGCTTGAAGTGGTGCCATATTCCCTTTTGCTGCCGTCAATGTTCCATTGCTTGGAGTAATCCGAAATTTTTAGAGTGACATCGACGCAAAAGTTCTAGCAGTGCAACATTATAAGTTATCTGAACGTTTTCGTCTCAAGGAACGTCAGACGACTCAATTACAGCATCGTGTCGAACAATTAGAAAGTAGGCAAGCTCAAGATGATGCGATGATGTGCACCATTAATCGTTTCTGGAACTTAGTAAGCTAATTTATCATCTAATTACAATTCCTTTCAATGAATAATACTTTGTATGTGGTAAGGAGTGAAAGATGTTGCCGAAGTGTTGTGACATCAAAGATTTCAGTTATAATTGAATTTAATAGATTCTTCAGATGCAGCGTAAATTTTACTATTTGTTCAGAATAAAAACATAGTGATAATTGATTTTCAGTTCGACGAAAGTGTTAGGACTTTGCTGCAGAGGTTCGATGCCGAAACAGCTGTGGAGGGTGAGATCAAAAGTAAGTATTTGTTCATTTTCGCTGCTTATCAATTTAGAGGTGACCGTTACGGAAATTATGTTCAAAAAAAAAAATGTTGTGTGAAAATTATTCACCAGTGAAGAAGACCAAGAAGTGCTCAATCAGGGTAGCTTCTTTTGAAACTAAAGAAAATATTTTTTCCGGTGGGTCATCAGATTAATGAAGATCGCTTTGGAGCATATAGTTCCATTCAGATTTCAAATTCCAGTGCTTTTGTTAGCTGTCTTTTGACGATTTCGTTGTTATGCGAACCGAATAAGAGCAGTGTGTGCCATTAATGTTTATTCAATTGAATTTGACAAATATGCGTCGCAGAGTATTGATTTTTCGTAATTTAAAGTCACTTTCGAACAAATACATGTTTTAGTGGAATGTGAAGAGACTAAAAGTTTTCTTGCAAAACTGGCTCATTGGGACGACGGGGAGACTGAAGATAAATTGAAGCAACGGGTAGAATTCAGGTTAGCAATAGATAGATATTTTTTTCCGCTCACCAACGTATTTTTTCTATTTTTTAAAGCTATTATTCTGATCTGAATGCAAACTTTTTGACGGAAAACGTTATATGTTTATAGTTTGGAAGCAATAAATAGCAAAATTAAAACGATGAGAATATTGCAGTCGTCGAGCAATATCGAAACTGATCCAAGTGTTTGATCATATCACGCAAAGGAATGGAAAAATTGCAGAAATGATAGCTTCATGTTCGACAGTAGACGAAACTCCAGATGATGGTGCTTTCTGATTTATTGGCTTTTCTAAACTTTTATTCGGATTTAGGCTTTTACTAATTTTCCTTTGCTTATTTTAACCATTTCTCTTTTGGACATTGAATAACAAAATAAATGTTATGCTGTATTTTTATTGAAGGAAGTGCGTTTTTCGGCGATTAAAAAAAAATCTGTTTAAGGTGGTAACAGTAAATTTATGGTTATAGTTTCAGTTAAGTTTCACGTCTGTGTCTGTTTTTTCCTGATGTGAACTTTTCCCACAGGAGCCTCTACATCCGATGGAAGACCTACTGTAAATGCGATGCTGGCAAAGAGAAATGCAGAATTAAGCGAAGAAAACATGAAATTGCAAAAAATGATTACGAAACTCCAGTCAGAAAACCACAGTCTTTCATCTAAAGTATGCATTCGCATTACTTATTGAGCTTTTATTATACACTTTCGTTCAGAAAGTTCATGAGAATTATTTTCCCATGCATCCGATAAAAGTCTCGATAATATTCAGGTATCAGCTCAAGAAGATAAACTGACAATAATAGATACTCGCAAGCAGGAGATGGATAATAGTCTGGAGGAAATGAAGTATGAGTTGGAAAAAGCGATGCGTCGCGAATGCAAACTTGATTTCCGACTTGCTGAAGTTCGATTATAATCATTTAATTCCTATAATAATCGCATTTTTGATCTATCTTTTCTGTTTTAGAATAATTGTGAGCTTGTTTTGTTAAAGATGTCTCGTCTGGCATAACTTTTCGAGTGGATCATAGCTTTAGTTGTTGAATTTTTCGGCTGCTATTCCACTATTTGGTTCCATTGAACAAAAATTATTTGCAGTATGTGAAGAAAACACACGACTTGGAAATGAATCTGATGAAGGTATCAGCAACAAACGGTCCAAATAATGCAAATAGTACGAAAGCAGATTCGCCGGCAGCTGCGAGTGTGAATAAATCAAAAGTAAGTTACACGCACTGTGAATTGAAATTCAGTCTCGCAGCAGTGACAGGAATTGACATGTGGAACTTAAGTTTAGCACTGGAATAATGACTAAGAAGTTTCGATCAAATTTCTCCCAACTATTTGATCTTTTGCCTTTTTTTTTTAAAAAAATCATCCCATATTACTGGTCTTTACAACTGAAACTCATTGATTTGCAGCTATGCAGTAGTGTTTAGGGCCACTGAATTATGCAACGAGAACTTGTATTATTTTCCCTACATATCTATTTCCAGCTGGAAGAATTAGAGCAGAATCTGGAGATTCAAACTGAATTGGCTGCTTCTCGCTTGCAGGAATTACAGGAAATGCTGGACAAGAACAAGAATCTAACTAAACAAGTTGAAAATTTGAAAATGAATGTGAGTTTTATAGTACCTCTCTCGATATTTCATTTATAAAGTCTAAAATTAAAGATGCAACTTGAAGGTGCTCTTTTTTTTCAGTTGAAGAACATTCCAACAGAAGTCATTAGGACATCCATCGAATATACTACATTGCAGTCGCAGTTTTCTTCGCTGTTTACAGAAGCGAATCAGATGAGGTAGATTGTTATCAGTGTGATCATAGTTATTTTCGATCTCTTTAAGACTTAATACTTCAATTTGACTTTTTACGTTTTTGTCTAGAACTGACATGGATCAATACTAAACAATAAATAGGTAGTGCTCTTCAATGATGCAGTACTGAGCTACACATATGATAAAATTATAACAATGGAATTATCAAGTTGTAATTTTAAACGATTTATTTATTTTAAGACAGCAGATTGAAACAGCAAAGTCGCAGCTGGCGGCCTTACGGAGTGCTCATGCTAAGCAGATCGAAGTTATGGAGGTCTGTCAGATTTTCAATTCTTGAGTAGCGCTTTAACAAACAATACTCACCAGTTAAAATTCTGAGGACTTACTCAGGATTTGCTTGCTTCTAGAGTGAGGAATGTCAAGCCCGTGAACAAATGCAGGACACAATGAATAGGCATGAGGAAGAGTTGTATCAAGTACGAAGGGAATATGAAATGTTGCGTCTGGAGTTCGAACAGAATTTGTCAGCCAATGAGCAGTCAGGTATTCATTAGAGAAATGTCTAACGTTGCATCATCTTTTAAACCGTTTTGGGCATCTGTATATTGATCAGAATGATTCTTATTTCAGGCCCTTTAAATAAAGAGATTCGTTTGATGCTTGCATCAGCAAAAGCTGAAAATCAACAATTAAAACAGGAAGCAAATCGTTTCAAGAGGAAATGGAAAGAAGCTGTTTCTTCATTGGCGAAAGTTAGTGCTGATTCAGAGGAAGCAAGCTATTGTGACAGACGTAACGGGTTTTTAAGCTATGCAGATTTTATTAACTCCATCCTATGCTCTTTTTTTTTTTTTTTTTTTTTTTTTTTTTTTTTTTTTTTTTTTTTTTTTNTTCAGTGCAATAAAGAATTGGAGAGCGAAAGGCGCTATCGTGAAAGATGTCTGTTGATTGAAATCGAAGAGGATAACGATACATTGGCATCACCGGATCAGGAGAAAAATCTTGCAGACTCTTCAGAATCAGTATTGCATGATGGTGGAACCTGTGAATATAATAATGATGTCGATGGTGATACTGATGTTGGTGCACATCCGAATAGAGTGATACAGTTAGTTTAATATAGCATGAAATTTCCATTGGATTTTACTTGGTGAATTTATTGTTGGGTTTAGAGGATAATATATTCTTATTAATTTCTGTGAAGACATTACTTTTACTGACCGTGATTCACAGATCTTGCATACATCAGTTTCAGGAAATTGAGGAAGAAAATTACGGATTTGCAGTTGAAAATAGATGCACTGAATGCATTAACGGCTGAGCAAAGAGAACGAGCTGAGGTAGCTTTTTTTGAAAAGTAAGGAAAGAAAAAGAGATATATCAGCGGCATTTAGTGAAACTGGTTTCTGAAGTACAGTTAATTCCTTGCAGTTATTATTGTCGTTCAGTCGTACGCATGTTTCTATCTTGCGACATGAAAAGTCTGATTATGTATTTCAGTTGCTAGCACGGGAAAGAAGGCTGAAACTTGAAAATGACAAATTGCAGTCACATATTAAGAAACTTGTTGGTGCTGATCACAGAGAAAAAATGAAATATTATTCGGACGAAGCACAGAGGAAGATCAGGCTAGACTTCCATTATAGAATGAAAGTTGTCTCTAGTCATTTTTGTAGCAGTAATATTTCTGTTTTAATTGCATTTCCTTTTTGTGATAAATTAGAATTTAGGTTTTTTAGTTTATTATCTCTTGTAGAAGTCTGGAAGAAACAGCGGATCGCCTTCGTAAAGAAGCACATTCAGCGAGGCAGGAAGAAGAGGGTCTTATGAATGATGTTGAAACCACGGGTCAGGCATTTGAAGAAATGCAAGAGCAGAATACTAGATTGTTGCAGCAGCTCAGAGAAAAAGTATGCTTTTATGTGATTCTGGTGTTTCGTGTTTTTTGGTGACGAGAAGGAAAATATAAAGTCATTTAATGACTTTTTTATTAGATCCTTTTTTTTTTCTGTAGGATGATGCAAATCTAAAACTAATGGCTGAGAGAATACGTGCCAATCAGTACCAAAAAAAGATGAGCGAGGAAAGGGAACGGACGGAAGAGCGCATCAGTAGTTTGCAGAATCAAATTGAGGCGCAGCAGTTAATGATATCGAAATTGGAAGAGACAGAAAAGCTTTTAAGGCAGAAAAACTCCCATTTAGAGCATCAGCTAAGGTTGGTTGATTAGCTTCAAAGTGCACTTTTTCATCATACGTAGAGAGTTCATGAAATTTCTGGAAGCAGAAGATCCTAGATGCGATGAAATGTATTCTGCCGTTATAATTTTAATTGAATATGAATTGACTTAATTGGTAAAGCAGACAACCGTTCGGCAGTCGGGTCGCTTCTGTTCGCAAATTGTTCCGCTAATAATGCATATACATATATTTATAAAAAAAAAATTTACAGAAATTTATATATATATATATATATATCCTGTCATAGTTTCACAAGTTGCGAGAAACACTTTAGTCCATGTACATTTAAATTTCTGTCCAATTATAATGAATTTAGATTAATTGAGCAAGCGAATGATATGCATAAACGAAAAGCAATCGAATGTTCACAGACATCGGCCGATTATAAGGCTCAACTGGAAAAATGCAACAGTCAGCTCAATGATGCACAGCAGGTTTTGTTTTTTATTGTCAAGCTCTTGCAATTTTTTCTTTTGTTTCGTGTTTCCATTTAAAAATGCACATTAAATTGACAGCAGCTTCTATACTACATGGATTACATGGCTTGTTTAGGAATAAAATTAACTGGTCTTTGCAGGCTGTGACAACAAAAACTTCACAACAGGAGGTTGATTCGTTCAAGATAAAGCGTTTGGAAGAAGAGAAAAGTATCTTGAGAAAGAAATTAGAACGAACGAAAAAGATGGAAAAAATGGAGAATTGGGATGAAGTACTGAATGAAGAAATTAGAGAACTCAAGGTTTGGTTGATTTCTGGAACTTCTGTTGCTATATTTGATCTGGGAATGTTTTATCAAAAAAAAAAATAATCCTCAATTCTGTTATGGAATTCCTTCTTATGATTTAATATGAAATAAATTTTTTTTAGCTCCTAAACAAGATTGATTATGATTATTTGTAGTTAGTTTCATTTTTGCGATTTCGATACAGTCTTCAAACATTTTACGATGTTTTAATCGCGGACTTTTTAAACAACGAAAAATAATATTAAAAAAAAAAAAGGAAAAAATGTTTTCTCGGTATCATGACTTCCTGACCTTGGTTCATAGAAATGTTTTATGGGGACTGCTTCTGTATGAAGCCAAACAGTGGGTAGTACTTTGCCAATCGTCCTGTTTCGATTGCTTCACTTGCTGATTTAAATTAATCCATTTCTTAATTAGGACTGAGTGTTATCATTGCAGATAAAGTTCAGTTGTTGCGTAAACTTTTTTCGATTATGTCCTTTACAGGATCTTTTAACTTGTCCATCTTGTAAAGTGCGACGAAAGGATGCCGTACTGACGAAATGTTTCCATGTATTTTGTATGGAATGTATGAAGACACGTTATGAGACAAGAAGACGTAAATGTCCGAAATGTAATGCTGCATTTGGTGCGAATGATTATCGCCGAATGTATTTCACGTAGTAGGGAACTGTGTTTTCCTTTCTTATTTCTCGAATTAATTTCTGCGACCAGATGGACTTTTAAATTATCTCTTTTGTTGCAACTATATATTGGATTAGCTTTGGGTTTTTATTAAACACGAAGAGTTTCCTTGTGTGCATCTTTCTTGTATTAAAAAGGTTTTAGCAGTATGAAATGGCAACTTTTTTAGGTTTTTTTTTCCATGGCATTCTCATTGTTTAGCCGATTCTCGAATTAATCCAATTTTCTTATCTTTCGCTTCCATCCCTTCCGTTTTGGAGTATAGAAATTACCGATTACCTTCCTGTCGGCCTGCTTACATGCTTTATTTTCTTAGGTGACGCTTTTCTTCAAGTTTTCAATTAAGTTATAGTCCTTCAAATGAAAAGTTGAGCCTAATCGAACATGGAATAAAACTTGAATTAGTCCTTATTATACCAATGTCTGATGTATTGTATCTTTTGGTATGCGTTTTATACCAGAAGGCAGTTGCAATTTGCTTTCATTGAGGGTTTCTGCTGCGCGATGTTGGCAATCGTTTTGAATCAGCTGGTTGACAGTTGGGATTTGGATCGATGGAATTCATTCACCGGTAAAATGGTTCATTCACCGGTAAACTATGTACCGTTGTTCTTTTACTGCTCGTGCGATATATTTTGTTTATCAATATTTCCGTTGCTTAAACATTTGTCTGTAATATAGAAATTTTATTACGACAGTGACATTGTTTTGAAACACTCTTTTCCACATTCGTCTATGTGAAATTCAGTTGTTAACGGTATTAATATGAAATATTCTGTGTCCTTGAAGTTTGTACACTTACAGTCACTGATGTGGACATCTTTTGATTATTTGCTGCATCTTTAGTTGTATGCCTTGCCTTTTGTTTGTCTACTAGTTATTTAGAACACACAGTGTACTGAAGTAACGCTGAGATTAAGAGCTTATAATTTAAACGGTTCATATTACCAGTGATCAACCTCAATGGTAATAACGAAGAATTAAGCTCCTTACAAAGTATCTTCCCAACAAATAGGTTGTGGACTTGAAATTGGATTCGCGTTTAATCTAATTTTGTTCATTTAGTAGGATAACTGTATAGGTAAATGGATGTTTTGGCATGATATTAGACTAACTTTTTAACGAGTTGATAAAGTTCTGTCCTACAGCAAAAGCAAACTATATACATATATATGGATTAACAGAATCAATAGATAATGAATTGAGGGTTGGACATAAGCGCAGTTCTTGATTGGAAATATCATCATGTGGGACCTGTAATTTACGCCTTAGAGTTATTGATGTCATTGATAGCGATGATATTAATAGATGTGATGTGAACTGGCGCACAGATCTTCGAAACCGCGATTTCAGAATTTTAATTAATTATCCTGGATTGGCCTAGAATTCCTGAATAGATATTTCAGTCTGCTCGCTGTTGAAGCTGGAGAAATTATTAGACTTGTTATAAATTAAATTTGTTCACTTATATTCTTTCAAAAATTTTGATTATCTTCACTAATTTATCCGACAAACGGAGTGCTTTCTCAGCAATTTTAATAGAACTGTAGTGTCCATGTACCTTGATGTGCTCAAGTACACGCTCTTGGTGAATTACGATGGCGATAAATCAGTAATGTGACATAATTTCAAATTGCGAATGAATCTGCGGAAAGTGCATCTCCGATTATCTTTTAATTCTGTCAGATCTTGTCTTAAATTTTACTGGGTTGTTCTTTGCGTTCCATGTTGCTCCCTTAACTTCCTATACTCCGTTTAGGAAAATATCTATAATTCGTTGCAACAGGACCAAGACATGAGTTTAGAGATTTTCGTTAGTTTATTCCAACACCTGTAGGTTAGGAATGAGTTTCAGAATTGAAAGTGAGCATAATTTCAAAATCTGCTTGAGATTATCAAAAGTGGGAATAAAGCTTACCAGTAGGTTATGCAACATAATTTTTTTACTAGTTGGTGACCATCACACATTAGTTTACTTGTCAGTCAACTCCTTGCTTTCTTTTTTTTCTTTGGATGGAGTAGTTTAGAATCGTTGTAAGTTTATCATTCAATTTTCATGAAATTAAATGTAGATGAGTGATGGGCTTATTTCTTGCTGAAAAGGAAAAAACGAAGTTTAGTTTCCACCCTCAATTAAGAAGTGTGAAGTCGCGCTGAAGTTTGGAAGTGTTGAAGTGTTCACAGTTCTAGTTCGGTAATCCTCTTTTGTAAACAGTACACAATTAGGTCGCCTTGACTCCTTCAGTTAGAATGTATTTTTCTTGGCTCGCTGTTTGGACGATAGACGTCTTAACTACGCATGTCTATTACTCTTTCAAAAATGAGAGAAAAAGTACAATGTTTTTGAAAGGACGAGGCATATATTCAAAGTGAATATCTTAATTTGAAACTAACTGATAGTTGCAACAGAGAGGCCTAAAACATTTGTTTATTTCAACCATGAATGCTACCATTACTATTAACAACACATAACAACACACTCTATTCTTCAGCGGAATAGACTGTACGGCAGGTTGATGATTTTCTAATAAAAACGATAGCATTACTTCTGAATCGATGTTTCATGACCACAACACAGATCAAATATTCGTACGGCTGAATGATTCTAAAAAAAAAAGAAAACTTCGAATTACTGGAGATGGATTTTCGGATTCTGTTGAGCTTCTATAATCCTCTGTAACTTTAATATCAAAACACTGGAATTGAAAACAAATATTATTTGACAAAAAGACTCATCTTTCTTAAGTTACAGACAGCTAATAGAATCATAACCTTTGGTAACATCAATTCATATTATATCTGGCAACAAAGACGAAAAGGAACGATTCTTCCTAATTGATTTCACAAATGGATGTGACAGAAGTTTTGATACAGACCACCTGGAAAGTCAATAAGTAATTATGATTGTAATATAACGTTAAAAGGACTGTGTTTTCTCTAAGTCACACAGGACTACTGGAAAAAGAAAATTTTTATATTTTTAAGCCATTTACTTCCAAAACGAAAAATGGAAGAGGAGATGCCCTTGGTTTCTCTGCTTTCACAAAAACACGATGAAACTTTTACATTAATGTGGGTTATGCATTTATACTAATACGATAACTCAGAAAAGATGTCACTTCTAAAAATTGATCTTTATTTATGTCAACCTGTTTTCTGGTAGCGGTTTGAGACAATTATCCGTGATAATATGTAAGGATTCACTGAAGCGTCGTCGTTGTCGACACTGTTGATTATGTTCCACGTTTTCTGGAAACGAAATTAATTTCTTCTAAAAAATATTAAATTATATCTGAAGCACAAAATTGAACATTGCAGAAAATTCCAAGAGAAAAACTTTTTACCTTTCTCGGGAAGAGTTGTGCAGTCCAGTAACCTTGGCGTTGTTCCTTTACTTTTTTCGAAAAGCATCTGAAGATTACCCATAAATCAAACTGAAGCGCTAAAGCAGGTAACAAATAATATGCCGAATTTTGCTCTATTAGGAAACCCGAATATAAACCAAGTCCCGAGGACTGCATGTATTCCATAGAAATTTGACAAAATGATACCTGTAGGCGATCCATATCTGAGAACGGTGGAAAACCATTCGCCATTTCGCATATTGTTATTCCAATACTGTATACATCAGAGGATAAACCGTAGCCATACAAATCCTGATTAAACCATTTACCATTTATTTAGTGTAAAAATAGACAAAAATCATATATGGAATTGGATACCTTAAAATTTGATAATCTGTCCGAAATATGCTCTCGCATAGATAACTATTGATTTTTATCGGATATTCAAATACATATTCAGTGCGAAAAAAAGCTTTGCAATCTCAGAAAACCAATGAATGCAGGTTATTCTGAAGCACAGTATGTATTACTGCAGATTTTTTTTTTTTTTTTTTTTGCATGCTTCATGTAAGATCGTCATTTTTTGTGGAACCAAATCTATGTTTTAAAATACAAAACGATGATGCTTCAAATTCTTTGCTCTTTTGTTGATATTTTTCAAGAACGATTTGAGAGACTTATGCGAGTATTCTAATGCTGTCGTAGTCTAAAAAATTGTTCGAACTCTTAAACGCGAACGTAGCGAATAGATTTTGCATTCAAATTCTATCATTTTAAAACATGAGGATGAATGTTATTTATGAATCTTTCAGTTAATCTAACGCACCTGCTTAAATATTTCAGGTGCCAACCATAGCAGTTCATCGGAAATTTCAGTATCAAAGTCATGCAAAACATTATCGGTACCAGTTAATTCATTATGTCGTAAAAACACGCAATGGCGAAAACCAGTCAACTTCACAGCGCCCGTTGAATGAAGCAAAATATGACTGCATCGTATAGATCTAAAATTTGTACTACTTCTCTATTTAAATCTGAAATTTTTAATTAGGTGACCAATTATTCACCACTCACTTAATTTCGCCTACCCTCTCGACTTCCTAAGAAACATATTGGTGATTAAAATTTAACAAGATAATGCTGATTCCCATATCATATGGAAATCCAAAGTGAAAAAAAAAAGTGAAGGGAACAACTAATCTGTGGACAATTTTCTGATCGTGCAAATATTGTACTGCTAACAGAACATTTTTAAGCACTTGAGCAATTGCTTTTTCAGGCAGACCACATGGATAGTAATTTTGTACTACATGTAAAACTGAACCTGCAAATGTACCGAAACTATAGGAATTTCTTTCAAAAATGAAAATAAAAAAAAACTATTTCTAAAGAAAGCAAAAGTGATACACAATCTCTGAGAACATCAGCTGTTACTTCAAACCTATAAGATATGCTAAAAATAAATTTTAGTCGTTCATCTTCATCACGAAAAGTACTATGATCATTTTTGAAAATCCGTCCCAGTATCCGAGAGTCTAAATTAAGGTGCACAATCTTAGTATCTGGTACGTATTGACAAATATCTTCGTTTTGATCATGGTAAAGTTAAAATAAAATCGTCTCGAGAAGCTAACAGAGATCACAGAAGGTTGAGAAGATATAGACATCGCTTCCGATGGAAATTATCTGATTCACCGATATAATGCAGGGGTGAGAGAGCCATTTCAAAAACCACACCTCTTCCTAAAAAATGAAATTGAAAGAAAAACCACTTTTGAAGGAAAAAGAAAGCCAAACAATACACAAAGGCAACCCAACACATTTTACTTTAACAAGAACTTCCTACAAAATTTGAGAATTTCCTATCTGAACAAGAACAACTTTCAAGATTACAAACAACAACCTTTATTTTATCATAATCCATCTTTTCGGTGGGCAGTATCCGAACAGCAGCCAGGCTTTCATCTGCTACTAATTTTACGAGCAAGACATCACTTAATCCGGAACATGCCTTTCCTTGGAAATAAAAGTGATTTCCGATATAACTTTTTGAAAAGCCAAGATATTATTTAAAAAAAAATTAATGGCTTCAAATTTCAATAAACGAGTTATTTGATGTCTTTAAACAAAGTTTAATTCTTACCCAGCGTTCCGCATACAGAGAAGCTGGCGAGACAGGACATCACTTCAAGACACTGCCCTTTTGACTGACTTTAAAATATTATTTCGGGCTAAAGCATATAGTTTAGTATCGATAAAAAGAGGTTAAATTCACCGTGTCTAAGAGTGCTAAATCTAACAGTAATCAACATCGTAAAGATTCTAATATTCTAACACCTCTATCCATTAATGAAATAACTTATGTGATGTATCAGAATTGATTTTAATCAGTTTTTGAAAGTTCTGAACGAGAGAGATTCCTCTGTTAGTCAATATTAAAAACTAAAAAATCCACTGGATCTATTAAAAGATGAATTTTCTCTATTTATTTCTATCATTTCGTAAGGATAATCAATAATTCTACCAGTCAAGTGATTTACTTATTATATTTCTAAAAACGTGATGGAGTTTTCAGATTAATAAAAAAGGAATATAGATTAAATCATACAACCAACGCAGAATTTTGAATCTGAAATTGAGAATGCTTGATATTCTTTTTCGAATAAAATACGTCAGAGATCTTTGTCCAGATGGTCATATTTTAAGAATCTTTAACGATATCAATTACAAGCAACGGAATTTCAAAGAAAAACATCTGATAGGGAAAACAGAATGATAGTGATGTTGTCGTACAAGCTATCTAATTTTATCCAGGTTTGAACCTGTTTTTTCTAAATGACTTATAATATTACGAGATTAAACAATATATGTTCAACTTATTGCAACATTAACCGTATGAAGCAACTATTCGCTACCAGAAATTGCAACTCTACATCGAAGTTTCACTACAATAAATTGGTATCGAATTCTCACCAATATTACCTCATATTGAAAAAGAGATGACAACCTGATAATAGCAGAAATTATAAAATAGCAACTGCAAATTTCTCTAAACAAAATAATAGAAATTAATTATTCAACACGACAAAACTCTGTTTATGAAGGAATGTAACAGAACTTTATAATTGAAGTAACTCGATTACATGAATGAAGATTTGAGACGAACATACAAAGGAGTAAACTAATTTTACTTAAAAAAAAAAAAAAAAAAAAAAAAAAAAAAAAAAAAAAANAGCGAAAGTGAACAGAAAAGTATGTATTTTTTTGCTTTCAAATTAAGATTACTGAACTATCCTATTATTCCTGTTACTTCTAACTTGTCGAATGCAGTAAAGACACATACTCTGCAGTAAGATTAGTTCCACCTTCTATAAAGTCACGTGAGTTCTCTCGAAAAGCTGAAGAAAAAAACATCAAAATCAGGTGTAAATCATAAACGCGGTGAAATTCCACTGTCTTTTAGAATCCTGTTAGACATGGAGTAAATAAGTACCGAGAAGACCACTTAAATACAGGTTGAAATTTAGACTTCTAGAAAATATAGCCAAAAACCAAAAAAGTGGAACGCAAAAAAGGACTACAAGAACATGAAAAATCTTTGCGCAGCTCCTGGAAGAAAGTCGAATTACAATTTCACTTCTGAAAGTAATCAAAAATAGTTGGCAGAACACTTACTAATTTTGCAACAGAAGGAAAATTAGCACCTCACAGATACACAACATCATTATCGCCAAAAGACTAAATATTCATCTAATTTCCTCCACTGTCGCATTAGTTGAAATAATTTTTCCATGTGACGAAAATCCTTTACATATTAATATGATTAAGATCCTGAAAATGAACCATCAGAAAATAATTCACAAGGAACGATCACAAGTGTTAATAATAAGGATGTTGCTAACAGCAGGAACCTCCGGATAATATAATCAGCATAGATAAGAATAACAACTCACGCTGCATGCTCCATCACTAACTTAACTTAATCATATTCAAATATATTGTCATTTTTTCTTCATTATTATTAATTTTTGTCCCATAATTTAAATCAAACTCCTAATCACGAATTTTTCTAATAATTTAAATTAGTTGAACCTAAGCAACTTTCTAACACGACCAACTACTTCTATTTCAGTTTCGAAATTTGATAATAAACAGTTATTTCTAATGATAAATCATCAGCTTTTAAGAGTGACAGCTATATGCAGTTTCAAAAAATATCTTTTATTTTTATGAGGTTTTCATTGTTCTTATCAGTTCCCTTAGGAGTTTTACAAAACAATACAATAGGTAAGGAAAAACGATGATATAAAGATATAAGGAAACCATATAAAGAAGGTCAACCTGATCCTTTACCATCTCCTAATCTTCAGCTGCACAGAATCTTTTGACAGAAAGCCTTAAAAACAAAATCGCATGTAGTGATACTGAAGAGATACCTGCAAAATGATGTCCATTTACAGGATAGTAATTCCGATGAAATGAACAGATTTCCATTTTCTTTAATAACTGCCGTAAATTCAATCAGATATAAACAATTCATTCGATCATCTCAGGGCTGAAATTAAAACTTTGTAAAAGATAACCAAATAACAACAGAAAATTAAAATCAAGAAAGAGATTAAAACATAAACTCAAGCCAAGTTTTTGCAACTAGACCAACAGAAAGGATTCTCAAACTTTAAGCAGATAGTATATTAAACGATAACACTCTTAACCTCCTCTAATGTTTTCAAAAAACTCGCAAAAGTTGAAAGAGAACTTTGATTTCAATTTTAAAATGATTTTATACAAAACACAGATAAACAAACAAAAATTAAATCTCGTATCCACAACACTCAGCTCGGTTTTCAATTGTTGTTTTTCAACTGAGTTTTTGGACTGTCACTTTTATTCACAATACTCGTTTAATTCTGAGTATTGATGATTTTATTATTAATGTTTTTCGCTACAGTAACTGTTCTATCATCGCAAAAAGATCCACCTCACTCATCAGTGGTGTTAAATGTTTAGAATTTTCGACGTGTATTTCATGGTTTTAGTAGAATTTCACCTAAAACCCTGAAATTTTTATTACATATATCTACAGCTGGTTAGATTAATAGTTTGACCCGTAATATAAAGATATTTTACGGAAAGAAATGATAGCTTACAGAGTGAATTCTGGATAGTTAACGCTGATGAAGACTGCTTGATAGTATCTCTAATGTTTACAGCTGTGAGTGGTAGTTGGACGGCAGATGGATTCGAGCTGTTCATAACTGATAAGAAAGGACATGCGGTTGGTATTCTCGCTTTTTTAATAGGATTGTTTCTGGAAGTTGGAAAAATCTAGACTACAATGAGCATCAAAAAAAACTGCTTGATTTTTGGTTATGGACATGATGCTTCTAAATCTGTGCTCCATTAAGTAGAGAAAATCTGACGCAAAAAAACAAATCAGTGATAAAATATAAATTCAGAAATCAGTTAAAGAGTTGAGGAAACAGACATAAGCGGTTGCGCAGCTAACGGAGAAATCCGCAATGAAACTGAGGGTAACTCGAGTGAGTTTGCTGATGACCCTTCTTTATCTTCGTATAAAACTGACTTTGCCACTGTGTATGATACGTGACTAAAAAAACTAACAATTCAAATTATAGTGAAAGAAGTAATGAACAGTGAGACTCTCTTGATAATTCGGCAATGTGGTATAAAAATTATGGCTAAACGGCTAACTATTCCTGATGTCATCTATTAATATTTCTTGGATATTACTTGATTCTAGTTAATTATCATTATTTTCTCCTACCTTGCTTTACTCAGTTTAATCTACTTCATAATAACCTTTGCAAATCATCTTCATCAAGATTTTCATCAGCAACAGTGCTCTCAGTGCACTGCAGATAATCCAAGCGCCTAAAATATCTAAAATTGTGTTGAAATTAAGAAAATATATGAACCCCAATTTGTCTATGGTGTGTTTGAAAAAATTTATGGAAGGACAAAAAAATTAGTTATCCTAATTAAAAACTTCAGATATAAAGCATTCAATTCAACTTGCTTCTCCCAATTTTCTTAAGGACTAGTAACCGATATGTCGCATTCTTTTATGAGTAAGAGACTTATACCAACATTTATTTCATACCTCTGAAGAATCAAATGTCCACCATTCAAATTATTACTTATCGATGAATAACCACTTTGAATAGAAGGATCATACTTCATCTAAAAAAAAAAAGTTAGAAAAAGGACCGATCGGAAAAATGGCGTTCTTCTGTATTCTACTTGTCGTCTTTAGCGGCAAAAATTCTAAGCAAATAGTTTATTAACACTTCTGTTGTTTTTATCACACTGACCAATGATAAAGATAGGAAATAGGCCATCCTAGACAAGTGTAATAAATTAAGTTAACCGACATACCGAATCTTGCATCTGAAATAACTTCAGGCTTTCCATCGGCACTTCACATTGTATCGAACACACTTTATCACTTAAATAGTTATTGAAAATAGATTTTTTTTCTATTTCGAAAAAGAATCCTCTTTGATTGCTGATGCTAATAATGTGCTTAAAATGATGTTTTCTTTGCAATTTCTTCTATCCCAATCGATAAAAATTTCAATACACAATTTTTTAAAATCAAGAAAAATGTGACCTCTGCTAAATGGTGCTTATGAAAATTTGAAAAAGGATAGTACCTTGCTGAAATATATCCAACTGTTGGAGCTACCTGTAAGGGTAATGTAAGCACTGGAAAACTTGTTCCTGTACTAATAGGTGGGACACTAGATCTAGGAACTGCTGCTGCAACTTGCATCACTGCAGCTAATGGCACTAGAGGCAAAGAAAGAGGATTATTAGCCGATGATATCATCAAAGGCACCAATGGAAAGGATGGTGCTGAAGGCTGTGTTGGCAACACCAAATTTTGAGGTAGATTAACTGAAAGAAATGGAAATATGTAAATAACAAATATATCAATTTTGAAAAAGACTTGGAAGGAAAAAGAACTGAATAACGAGGTGACCTGGAAAAATCGATAACCTATGAAATAAAATGAAATTGTGGACAGCAAACAGACTTAGCTAACAATAGCTGCATATAATTGACAGACTAACTAACCAGATTCCTCTTCTGCCTCGATGAGACCATCATTTCCAAAAGCTGACGAAGCACTGGTCAGCAATGGTGAAGGTCCTGTCAGCTGTACTTCTGAGAATTTTGATGGATTTGGTTCAGTCAAAAAACGAAGAGGTTGTGCTTGTGTTTGCGTCAGGGAAGCATGAAATCCATTTTTCATTAGTGCATATGAACACTGCAAACCAGCGGGACAAACACGATCGGCCATCATGTCTCTCAAATTTTAAAAACCTTAAAAATCAACTTTCTAATCATTAATTCTTGAAAATGTCTAATTTTACTTGAAGCAATTTAAGCAGTAGTTAATTTACCGACAAAGACGTGTTTTACATTTGCGGTCTTTTTGACGACATACATTAGGGCGTATATATCTGGTAGTAGAAACGAATTTGCTTATACTCCTGAAAGTTCTTCAAGCCATATTTCAAAGGAATGGATAAATTTACTAATCTGAAGAAAGATCAAGAAGAATACTTTTATGATTCAAGGAATAAGAGATTGCTTGAATCTTCAATTTCTCCAAATATCAATAAAAAAAGTCATCTGATGGAGGAAAAAATTAGAGACTACCTTGTTCGCATGAATTTTACATATGTTTTTACTATAAATAATAGAGAATCGAACAAATCTACTGCCAGTGTCCAATTAGGCAATTCTGAAATAAAATTACGGAACTTACTTGAAAAAGCTAATATTAAGGTGAAGCATAGGATTATGTCACAATTTTAAGGATATGGTGAAGATTAATATCTTCTGTTGCTATGTATGAGCTGAATCAAACTTATACAGAAAAAATTTGGTTGCTTAAAGTTCTCTTATCAGCAATCTCATAAAATAAAGTATTGCTAATCATGAAATGGTCTACCAATCTTGTAGTGTAGTTGATAACCAAATTCGCCTAAAAAGAGAAAAAAAGCCACTCTTACTATGCTGCTAACATATGACAAAGTTATTCATTTTCATGACTTTCGGAATTTACCACGTAAGTAATTGAAATTCGCGAAACGCTCGAAATGTTCGAAGGTCGAAGCAAGCATTTCTCGCTCGGAGCTCCGTTCTATCGCAGCTTTCAAGTCACTGATCTGCTGTTCGAAATCTTGAGTGGATTGGAGCTTAAAACAAACGAATTAGTTTAATTCAAACATAAGTAAATATTGAAATAACCCTATTATTTCATACTATAGAACATACTGATTGTCTCCCATTCCCCTGAAACAGGCCAATTATTAACTGCAAAAAACACTCGACAAAACTAAACGCATGAAAGCAGAAACCTTCCTAGAAGTAATCGCGAGCTGCTTAATTTGTTTAATGAAGAGAACAGGAAACTGTCACTTATAAAATATTTCAGCTGCAAAATCACTTACTTTATCAATAATGCTCTGCATATGAGATCTGTGATGTTGATCACCATATAATAAAGCTGACCACTGATCTGGCGATATACGTAAACCTTGCTCGAAAGCCACTTGTACTATTTGCGCATCATGCTCACGGCGTAATGAGTCATAATCACGAAATTGGGTTTTCAGCTGCATTAGTGATGATTCACCCTCACGTTTTAATACCTATGAAAGATGACCTCCTTCTCAAGATCGATGTGTAAAAATGTCCACTGTGGCAAATTTTAACAGTAAAATAAAATTGAAAAACCAAAACAGACATGCAAAAATCACATTGTGCACCAAAGAACTTATAAAGGAAAAAAAAAAAAAAAAAAAAAAACTGGCTGATTCGGATACCTTACATTAAAGCAACTAGCGCGGTAAAGCAACTGTACAACATGCCCAACACATGTTTTCGAAACTTGAGGATAATCTTCACGTAATGTTTCGACAATATATAACACTAGTGTTTTACGAGACATTAATGCACCTTCCGAAAGTATTAACAAGACCAGTTTCAGAACTTCTTCTTGCATTGCTTAAAACAAAATTTTGCGGTAAATTACGATATGAACTCCATTAGAAAAATACTCAAAATGATTACTTTGAAGAAATCTGAAATATTTAATTTAAAAATAAATCACCTGGACCTAAGAACTGACATCCTCTAGAACGAATAGCAGACCACAGATTTGCTGATATATTAGAATTATCTTGATGATAAATAATCAATTCCGAAAGAGCACGCTCTGCTAAAGCACGCGCTGTTCTTAACGCCCGCTGTAAACCCTTATATTCCATTAACTGATAACAAAGCAGAGATATCAATTTGCGCTGCATCGGCCTACTTAATTCATCGCTCCAAACACTTCCTCCTACGAAGACGACAAATGAGCACGAAACACGAACGGACTAATTCAATTATTTGAAAAAATACTTGCAAAATGCGGAACTTCAAATTTTCCTTGGAGAAAATGAAAAAAAAAAAATACTATTACTCTTCGTAAAAATGTAAACTATGCTTTAAACCTGGAACAAGATTTTATGAAAAGAAAGGTTTTTTCACAGGTTTTTTTTCTTGCAGAAGTTTTTAAAGTAGAATGATAGACTAAGGAAATATTGTTACCAAAGAGACACTCAGCAGGATGCAAATAAGAAGCTAGTTTAACAAGGGTAGACTCAATATGTCGATATTCTTCGGGGAGTTCTTGATAAGTCCCTAATCCGTTATCGATAAATTCTGATAGAACTGACAGCAGTGCAAGATTTGGGGGTAGTTTTTCGAAAGGAAGAGAAATTACTGCCTAAAAAGTAAGAGGAATACCCATAAATATTGATTAAATAAAAATTTTTAGGATTATAAAACAAATTTTAGCAATACATTAATGCCTAACTGTTTATGCAGTAGCTGCACATTATTCATAAAAAAGAGGCTTTAAAAGCGATGTTTATGATTAGCAGGTATCACTCTTTCATGAAATATATATAATTGTTAACACCAATAATATCATCTTGAACTTTTCCTCCTATTTATTCANGCAGGTATCACTCTTTCATGAAAATATAATTGTTAACACCAATAATATCATCTTGAACTTTTCCTCCTATTTATTCATTCACTGAAGCTTACTGGTTTTAAACTTATTTAAATACAATTTCATAACATACCTGGTCTAAAGGACAGCTACTGGAATGCAGTTCTTTGAGGCAATTACGGCATATTGTATGACCACAAGCAAGATTTATTGGCNTCATAACATACCTGGTCTAAAGGACAGCTACTGGAATGAAGTTCTTTGAGGCAATTACGGCATATTGTATGACCACAAGCAAGATTTATTGGCAGCTTTTTGGAGCCAAAAAGCTAAAATACAATTAATGAGACCGGACTTCTGAACTGGTTTAATTAGAATTTTACATTTTTGAATATCTATCGAGTTGCAAAACTGATTAAAATAAAGCACAACATTGCATTGCAGATCCTTGAAGTCTTTCAAAAGTTTAAGTAATATGATAAGACACACTTTAAAGAATCCTTTTAATTCTGGAGACCGGCAGTGTGATCCTTGTGGGATGTATGAAAACCTCCTCAAGAGAAAATAAACACATTTCTAAAATTTAAAAACAGGATTAAAATGGAAAAAGAGAACAGAAAATTTACTTCTGAACAGATGCGACAACAAAGTACATCTGACCAAGACGCGCTTTGTCCAGCGGGTGCCATTCAACGAGTTCGATCAGCAACCTACTCAAATTACAGCTATAATACAGACAGCTTTGGTTGAAATGGTGGACAATCATTCAACTGAAATTTTTGAAAAATGCTTTAGATTTTGAATAATGGATAACAAAGCACTCAGAGTAAGGGTTGTTCAAGAATTCATGAATATGTAGCATGTAGTAATCGTAACATCGCCTTTGCGTTTTCATTATTTCGAAGTGATCGATTAGCATTGAAAAACGTACGTTGGCAGATCTTATTTACATCTCCATCAGCATGCAACTAATACCTGCGGCCTGATGGTAACAATTGCACCTTTACAGTCCTCTTGGAATGTCATCTTGGATATATTTCGAGAACCTTTCGGAATGTCCCTTTTGTCCGACTGACCTTTTTTTCCAATTTTCTCTGTTCGCAATTTTTTTTTCTGCAAACTGATGAATTTCAGATCCAAAATCCACTCTGCAGTTATAAATCAACTTCAAGTAAGCATTAACTTTATGCCAGAGTCATAATTTAACCCTAAAATAAGCACCATTCCCATTCTCCATTGCTGATTAAGATACTACCTGTTCCGAGCCACTGGATTAACAAAAATATCACCAATATTACCAGATTGAATTTATGCTACCAGTGTTAGCGAAGACCTCGTTTACACAACTCTTTTTATGGAACTATTTGATAGCTACAAAATATTAATAGGGAGGTTCGAATCGATCGAATTTTACTATAGCTTGCTCATCATCCAACTTCATTATGCCAGCTGAAATAGCGTAAGATTTCCAAAATCGATCAACGTTTAATAAGCTGCTTGAGAATTATCTGCAAATGACTTCAAATAACTGACAAATTTTTTCAAAACGTCTTATAATCGAACAAGAAAAGAGAAGAAACTTCAGCACGTTTCCCAGTTAGTCCAGCCGATAAATCGAATGTTTCGCCAGGTCACGGGAAAACTTTTTATTCTAATTATGCAAATCAAATCATTTTATAACAAACTAGAAAAACGGAACATCATCTCGGCATCAATGACTTCAAAATATCATTAATGTCGAAAATTCTTCAGAATTTTACAGCGTGTATGAACAGCAAAAAAAAATGTAGCACAGATTGTACCATTAACTCATCGAAAATACAACGAAAGACAAAAAAAGAAAAAAGTCTCTGGAACTGAAAACTGAATAACAACTACTAAATTTTTATAAAAATTATGGACGAAAAAAGTCATAACAAGCTATCAACTCTCTCATTACTGCAGAGGAATAGTACAATCGTCGTAAAAAAAACAAGTGCCATTACTTCTAACTGATAGCCAAAAACTGTTACAGAAGGCAGTATATATTAGCTTTAAAATATCAAATTTTTGCAATTTTTTCTTCCAGCTTACCTCTCATATAAAACTATCATTTTCTAAAGTAAGGGTAGACCATAATTCTGACATAACGCAATCGTCCAAAACTATCATTATTTTATTCTCACAAAACGGTAACTTCATAATTTGCGTAACAAGCGAATTCGTTAGCGAGATTGTGTTTGTGAGAAGGCTGGAAATTGCATCTGTAGGCATGAAATAATTTTTCGACCTGAAAGTTGGAAAATTAACTGGAAAAGTAAATATGCAAAAGCAAGGAACAAGTGAAAGGTAAAAAATAAATTTATATGAAAAGAAAAAGTAATTGTACATTATACATTAACTCCACGCAACAGTAAGTTGTAACATTATGTATAGAAAAAATTTCGACATGGAAGACAAGTTACACGAGATAAAAAGATTTCTTCATCAAATATCTGCTTTTATAGAAGAAAAAAGTTGGTTTCCGTAAATCGTAGAAATTTAAAAAATCTCTTAAATCCCAAACACATCATTCGAACTGTTACTACTTGATATTTAATTGCTTCAGAACATAAGTGATTCAGCATAAGCTTACAAGTTCGGCCATTATTAACCCTGTGCAAATCAATAATTTTGTTGTAGCTCCGTTCGACAACAGTCGAATTGTTTGCGCTACTTTGATAAAGCATTCATCTGACAGAAACGGCGGGTCGGCGACAATTAAATCAAATGTATTATGGTACAATTCGGGTATCTCCAAAGGTTTTCGGTAATCATAAGGGACAAATTCCTTCGAAAATTTGGTTTCAAATCGACGATCATATTCAAAGAGTGTTACAACAATATGCCCACAGGCTACATGCTGAAAGAAATTTAATGATCTAAACTTTCAGTTTTCTGTAAAGAGTAAGTAAATACAACATCAAATTTACAAATAACTCACATCATCCTTCAAAAGATAATCGAGAAGGGTGGGGCATGATATGCAAGCAATTCTTCCATGTTTGGCAACACTCGTTATACACTCTTCAGCAAGTTTTAAAGCAGTGGCTTCCGAATACCAGAACTGACTCAACTGAAGAATTCGAAAAGTTATACATATATATATATATATATGAATTGATGAAACCCAGAATTACGAAATCCCACCCCTTAAAACCCAACTCGACTTTCTGCTAATTAGTGAAACTCTATGGGCCAGAAGTGAATGACGAACTTGCCAATCTTCCTTAACAGTCGTGCTATCCACATTGCTTACATCAGCATAAAATTCCGTTAATGCGTGCATTGTCTCCGCTGATAATTGACATACGTCATCTTCATCTTTATCATCGGCTCGACGTTCAATCAATCTGTTCTGTAGTATAGCATTTTAGCACGGAAGGTTGGCAAACCTAGTTTTGTTGATTTCCATTACTGCTACTTCTATTACATTCAAAATTTATGCCACAACCTTCATGCTTATGTTTTTTTTTTTTTTTTTGATATCAGGTGCAGCAAGGTTACTGCTACTCTGGAAGCAAAAATTGAGGGAATAATTTACGACTAGTTGAAGGGGACGTAGTTTTGGTTAACATTTCCCATAAAGAAACCTGAAGTGAAAAAGAATTCAAAAGCACAAAGTTATTTATGAACGGCAACTGGAATTATAGATCTCAATTTATATGACCAGCATGCAATCATATTTGACAAGATTTCGACACAATAAAGTGTAACCTTCCAATGGATACCTGCATCATCTCTCTCGAAACTTCCAGTTCTCTTTCCATTTGTCAGGTTCCAGGATTTCGACAGTGTGCTGTACGGTAGGAGGAAACCCGTACAGTTAAATTTAAGGACTGAAAATCTGTTAAAATGCTCCCGATAGTTTCGGTAGACTTTGCTAACAGATTGTACGCAAAAATTTGTGCTGAAGAGGTAACTCAAAGCATCCCTTTCAAGTAAGGTTCAATTACACTGCCTTGAAGAAAAAAATGGATTCAAAATATATTAATGGGAACTAAAAGTTCAAATCACAAGTAACTTTGAAAAACGATTTCAAAGGAAACTTTTTTAAGTCGATGAGAAGAAATAATAGGATATAACTTCCCCCCTGTTTGGAAAAAAACCAACCAACAGTCTTACTTTCATTTTATTCATTCATTTATTTTACATTTTACAACGATTATGTTAAAATGCCGAAAATAAGGAATGCCCAGCCTATTTTGAACCAGTCGGAGTTCAGAAGTATTTTACATAAAAAATACAGAAAAACTTGTGCAAATGAAACCAATTAATAACATAAAAATGCATGCTACTTTGAATCAGGAACCTATGCAACCTCTATCGCTTTAGCAGTAAACAAACTGCCAAGAAATAAACTTGTTGATAATACAAAAACTTTGAAACACCAAAAGATATCAGATTACGTTTTTCCGACTATTCCCTGGCATTTTTAGCGCGACGGTGTAGGATCGGCAGGTGCATCATCGCTAGCAGTACTTATTTGCTGAGAACTTCGATATTTCGTTAACTGCAAAAATATATTACAAACAGAAAAATATTTATAAATGACTAGGAAAAAAATCACGGATTTTTATCCCTTAAGTATTTTTTAAGTATGAAAGATCCTGACAACCACTCCTGTTTCTACGCAGTGTGTCGCAAATTCTCATTAATATCAAGATTTCCCAATCCGTATAAAAAGAACTCACTACGAAAGCTAAGTATGTCATTAAGTCCCTATTTCAAAAAAAAAAAAAAAGAATGCCAGCCTCGCAGGCCAATAACGGTGCAGGAATCTTAGTCTTACATGATCTTGTGCATAACCCTGCTCCCACTCAGAAAAATATATAGCTTTTCATTTACAACGACAAAAAAAAACAACTTTTAGTGTTCCAACTATCAGTTCCGAGGTATATCGTGTATTATACACAGCTCATGTTTTTTTTTTTTCCATTAATAAAAGTCAAAATATAAGCAACTGTGATAGTTACTCGAAACAATAGATTTCAAAATAAGCAATACTTAAATGTTCAACAGAAATTTCGGCCCAAAAAGTAATAAAATGCTTAATATATCTATATCGGTAAACAACTTAGAGAATCTTTAAACTCCTTACAATTTTGCGAACATGTTCTTTTGCTGAAGCAACTGCTGTATCGCTAATGTCACCAATAGGTTCAATGGAATCAGCAGAATACGGTGGTTGAACCAAAACACGATTGAGCACTTTGATGTTGTTACCTGACCACTCTACTCTGTGTTCTAATCTGTAACTATGTAAGAAATTCAGTAAAACTGATGCGACACCTTCCACGTCTGATTTATTTAAACGACGACAGGAACAAAGAATTTTGTTGTTTGTTTCATATATTAAAAAAACCAAAAATATATCAACAATTGAAAGCATACGTTTTCCTCAAGTGAATGAAAGCTCGTTGACCCTCAATAGATATGTTAGTTTGCATTATGGATGCTTTCTTTCGGGCTATTGCCCGGTTCATCCGTTCCTGAACTTGTTTTGTGGATATCTGTAAATTTGGCCACGGCAACGATTGTTCATTTCCTTTATCTTTCAAACATGTCACCTGCAATGAATAATAAGCCTCTTTTACTCAGAATCAATTGCAACGTTTATTTAAGAGGTTTAAATAAACCACATAGTGAACAGGATATGAAATCTAATTTAACACTTCAAACAACTTACTCATCAGCATACAACAAGTGACTAATCCTATTAAATCTTAAATCAACAGAATTAAAAAATCAAAATGATTAACCTGTGCAACAAGCGCCAGATTGATAATACGTACCAATGGTACTCCAGCTGGTCCTGAAGTATCCCCTGAAACAATATGACGATTAATAAAAATTTAGACTTGATAACAATTAATTACTACTGCCTGAAGGACCAAATAAAGCGATCTTTGTATCAGTTGTCATTCGACATGCCGCAATGGCAACTGTTAACTAAATGACGAATTTAATTCACGTATATCTGGAAATTTCATGGCAACTGTCATCAGGCTAGACAGATTCCTTGGTATCTTCCATCGCTGTTGCTCCAGATACAGAATGCTGAGGCACCGATACCTTTAAGACTAGTAAATTATTCACGATCTGAAGGGAAGGCACAAACTTAGGACGAGAAGTCGAGTTGGTTGGTCCGAGCAAATCACTTGGCCAACGGTTGTAGAGTTCAGGACGTTTCGACATTCCAGAACACTGCCTACAGGGAAGACGATATTGTTGTCCAGTGCGTTACTCGAGACTGCTCCCGCAGGTCCGTGTGCGCTGGACAGTTGATGGGTTGCACTACCACAATCAGTGCCACCTTCACTCATAGATGGAGGAGCTGTTGTCGTTGTCGTCGATGCCACCAGTGCTGCCGTTGTTGTTGCTGCCGATCGAGTGTTGAACACTGTCATCGGTTTCTGCGCCTTCCACTTAACTTCCCTACAGAATCGCTGCTTTTCCTTCAACTCGTACAACCAGGAGACAGGAGAATCACAATCTGAAGTAACAAACAGGATCACCCACAGCAGTAATGTTTATGAATAGGCAGACGTAAATTAAGCATATTAACTTAACATAAAGGTACCTGTTTTCTAGTGGTACCAGCATCTCTTTTTTCTGTTCGCTCAGTCACACCCTGACCTCTGACCTTCTTTTTCCCATCTGTCTTAGCAACTCGCTACCATTTTCTCAGTTAGCTTGCTCTACTGACCTATATCGAATGGATGAAATATTCCAGATAACGAACTAATCCTAGGATCAGAAGAGTTCCAGCAACGGGCAGGAATCACTACCATCTTTCCATTCCTTAGTCTCCTCCACCTCATGTTCATAACCTCCTCAACCGCCTCCACACTCCACTTCGGGTCGGAACTTCTCAGATCGATATTCTAGACGATTGTGTCAAACACCGGCCGACCGCAAATTGACGACAGTCCCGTTGGAAGTTTCATGAGGGACTACCGTGTTAGGTGTTGTGCCTCCTATCCGTTTCAGTATTCTGTCAACCTTTGACCCCTATGCCTATTCTTTGTACCGGAGCAAGTTCATGTCACTATCTTTTTAGTTGTGGTACACTAGATACATTTAATAAGATCAGTTTGGGTGACGTGAAGATGTGTGTATCGGTAAGTTTCAAGCAGGAGAGCGATATTTTGGGTTGCTTAAAACATACCATGACTGAAGTGATCAGTGATTGGCCCTACTGATAGGCGCTAGGCCATAGTAATTGAAAACGTACAGTTGTCGTGTGGTCACCTCACTTCGAGAAATTTTTATAACAAAAAATGATTTATAGTTTGAAGATTTATAGTTTTGAAGAAAGCGAAGCAAAGCCATTTTTCTTTGCAAGTGTTAAAGTCTTAACTTAGCTCAAGATATGTTCGACTTCATTATTACTCTTTATTTGAGTACTCCAGTATTTTTGGTTTAAAAAAAGATATGACTTTTCTAGCTTTCGAAATTCTTAATTACTGTTTAGTATTTCTGTGAGTCCAATGAGTACCGACCAAGTAATGGAATCGTCGATGAGTAGTGCTACATCGATGGCATTCCGAAACTGGCAAATGGCAAATAATGTTGAGTCATTGGAAACAATATATCAATACGATTCTGCTGAACAACAAGCTATACGAGCTGTGAAACCATGGGAAAAAGATCCACATTACTTTAAGGCACTTTCTTTAACAACTTTGCAAAAGAGGCTTTTCTTGATATGAATCCTTGCCTGATTTCTCAGCTTTGCAGAAGCACATGAAGTTTAATTTCTAACAGTGGAACAGTTTAGAGAGGCAAAGGCATTATATCCAATTCTATAATGTCCATGTATTTTTTACTTCAGGAAATCAAAATTGCTGCACTGGCTTTGTTGAAAATGGTAATGCATGCAAGGAGTGGTGGTAATTTGGAAGTGATGGGGTTAGTGCAAGGTAAAGTTGATGCCAACACGCTGGTCGTGGTAGATAGCTTTGCTTTACCTGTAGAAGGCACTGAAACACGTGTGAACGCGCAGGCTCAGGCGTACGAGTACATGACAACGTATACAGATAGCTCAGAAGCTGTAGGAAGGCTTCATAAGGTTTTAGCTGTTTCTTGTATTATTTAAAACAGAAGATGGTATTTCCACAGTTTTTGTGAATAGAATACTCGGATCCGTATATGTATCTTGCACAACCATGATTCTGCAGCGCACGCATCTCTGGAAATTTTTACTTTTTCTTGTCCATTTAAGGTTGTAGGGTGGTACCACAGTCATCCAGGATATGGATGCTGGTTAAGTGGAATTGATGTATCAACTCAAGCTCTTAATCAACAATTCCAAGAGCCGTTCGTGGCTATTGTCGTAAGTTTTAGTGCACTCTTTGTATTAGTACTTGATTTTTTTTTTATTTGTGCATCAAAAACTTCTTTGGAAAAAATTGTTTATTCCAGCTCTAACGTGCTATAGGTTGATCCCATTCGAACGATGTCAGCTGGGAAAGTAGAACTTGGCGCTTTTCGAACGTACCCAAAAGGTTACAAGCCTCCTGACGAGGTCCCATCAGAGTATCAGTCGATTCCTTTGAACAAAATTGAGGATTTCGGCGTTCATTGCAAACAGGTGTTGCTTTTTACATCATTTCTCGAATATTTCCTAGGTTTTGATATTTTGTGGATTTCTTTCTTTTACAATGTTCAGTTGAGAATTTTCAGTTTTACTTTGCTATTATAATGTTGTAATCACTGTTTGAGAAGGATGGCAGGTTATTTTTCATGAATGTTTCTACCTGATCTAAGGAAGATGGATTATTAGGACATAGTAGTTGTAACATTTTTGAGGGCAATTTATTTAGTTTCCTTGTTTATTAGATTGAGTGTTTTCAGTATTACCCTTTGGAGGTATCTTATTTCAAATCGGCTTTGGATTCACGCTTGCTGGATTCTCTGTGGAATACTTACTGGGTTAGCACACTGTCCAGTAATTCGTTGATCACCAATTCTTCGTACATTACCTCCCAGATCAATGATCTCGCTCAGAAATTGCAAAATGTGAGTTACAGCCAAAATACTACGAAACCTCTAAAGTTCTAATTTTTGTTGAAAGAAAGCAGTGTTGCCAAAGTTGTTTTGTAGCGAAAAAATTACTGGAAGTATGAATTTTAGGTAAGCAAATGTAAAAGTGTTCAGGGGACTCGTTCTCTAGATTCAACAATAGCAGACAAGTTGTCGAAGATTATTAAAGATACCAAAAAGGTTTGCTTTTATCTGTAGTTGCTACTTCTGGGACGTTTGGTAATTGTTTGTCCCTGCTCTATTTTTTCTTCTTTTTTTTTGCTGTTATATAAATATGAATGCGAAATTTTTAATGCTAGGATCGCGTTCCTTTGACTCTCTCATATTTACTCTAATGATAATATATGGGAGTATTTATTACGATTCATAAAAATTGTCTTTTAGATAAGCTGCGAAGTGACGCATGGAATGATGGTCCAGATGATCAAAAACGCACTGTTTAATCATGCTTTCCTTCCTTCTTCGGAAATAGGGAATGCTTTAGGTAAGGCTTTGAATTAATAAATACAGTACTATACTTCCAAGAACAACCTACCAGTAATGTTGCGATGTTTTATGCCCTAGTTTTTATTGTTCACGCAGTTTGTGATACATGTCGTGAATGCGAATTCTCTTGTGTAAGGCAGTAATTAAGTTTAAGAGTGAAGCATGAAGTTACGCTTGGCATGCAGTCGCGTATTGCAGATTGTTCTGATGAAACAAACTTTGGGTGAAATTCGTAA
The DNA here is from genome assembly GCA_003640385.1 of Setaria digitata. Lineage (NCBI taxonomy): Eukaryota > Metazoa > Nematoda > Chromadorea > Rhabditida > Setariidae > Setaria > Setaria digitata. The sequence continues at coordinate 59,311 of RCAB01000110.1, forward strand.
AATTGACCTCGCATGTAAAATGCATAGCGATATCTCAGTTCTGGAGCTCATTGTATTGTCAGTGGATTTTAATACCTTGACGGTATGTACTATAAAGAGTGCAAAAAAAAAATTTCGCAACGGTGATATTGAATAAATTCCATAGCGGCGGTAAAGTCATGTATCAAGCAGACAGGCATTCTCTGAGTTCGTATTACAGATAACAAGCGAACTCCCTGACATGTAGATATGTTATTTGGGATCTACGATTTACCCATTGTTCTTCAGGGTGAACACTGTTTTATTTTGATCAAATGAGCAATGATGCGAATTCAAGTCTCTGTTGTTACATGTTTGTAAACGTGTTTATAAAAATATTATTTATATATATATATATTGTTTATAAAAACACTATAAAACTACTGAACTAATAACATTTTTTTTTATAAACGTGTTTATTAAAAAAATTATATATAAAACTAATGACATTGACATTTCGTGCATCCCTTATTTCCATGGTGCCGGAAAAGAGCTTTAGGTGGTCAGCTAGCGATGCACTGTTCAAATTGAAGACGAAACAGTAATCACTACTGGTGAGGCGCCTATGAAAAATTCTGATTAGTAGTTCCAATTTTATGTATATTATCCGTTGCCCCGATGAAAAAGGGTATTATCATTTTATTCAATTCTGATAAAATTAACAGCAGAACAACGTCTTTTATGCGATTGATCCAGCATTTGAGGCAATCCTGGGCCACAGATCTGCACATTCCTTAGCCACCGGCCCCGTAATCGCCGAACCCTTCATTTCACCTTTGTTGTTCACAATAACGCCAGCATTGTCTTCGAAATAAATGAAAGAACCATCCTTTCGTCGATACTGCTTCCGTTGTCGTACAACCACTGCTTGTAGGACTAAAAATTTCAAGTTGGACAGTAACTGAAGGAGGAATAAGTCTCATGCATGTAAACCTAATCAGAAAGTTGCGATTGCAGCTCTGGATCTAAGTACCAACTAATACACAATGGCGTACAATGCATTAATTCGAAAAAGAAAGTGAACAAACATGGAAATGCAGCTCGAAATTAAGTACAGACATTCACACAAGCCTCAGACAGCCAAGGATTTCCGCATGATGCAATCGGTTATAGAGCGAAACCATCCTTTTAGACTCATCACTGGCTTTTTTTTTTGGCATATATCATTAAATTTCGGTTAAATATATGCATCATACAAACTCGAACACTGCTCCACAGTGCGACAGTACAAGATTCTAACCACTGCACCGTGGATTTGCGCTGGTGAGTCATAAGAACAAGGCAATGTAGTCATAATGGGCAATCAGAACTAGAAGTCTTGCAATCCAAACATTTACTCCGATTAACTGTAGCAAATCAGAACTCATTAGTCCATCTAGTTCATTACTTCATACAGAATCCCTCGATTTACAGTCTAAATTCGAAGATGAAACAAACCCTTTTTTCTCAATTCAGGTTTGCCCTTCTTGACTGATGCAACAAACATATCACCAACACCAGCACTCGGCAATCGATTCAAGCGTCCTTTAATTCCATATACAGCGATTACAAAAAGATTCTTAGCACCAGTGTTGTCGGCACAGTTCATAACAGCACCAACTGGAAGACCCAAAGAGATACGAAATTTCGCTCCTGACGCTCCACCACGTCCTCTCTTCGACATATTCTTCAACTGCAAAATCTCAGAAATAAAGGTAAAATAATGACTTAGTATCAACCATAACCCCAACATGGAAAGCATATCCAAAAGGCACGTACGATAACAACATAACTCTCTTCCACGCATTTCAACATTTCACACCCAACGAAAAAACTGCAATCCTAGCATCACAAATGTTACTGTCATCATTATGAAATGGTTTCCATAACGGATGAAAAACTTGAGTTAAGCGGTGGAAGTAACAGACAACCAGCAATGCCAGCAGCTTATTCGGAATGAAATGAAAAAAAAAAAAAAACTTTTATCAAACAATTTAAAGGTATTTTTATCAGACCAGCTCATTTCTCTAAGCCGTGCAAATTACCAATAGCGTAATTCTGTACTTGCTGACTAGACCTCACTGCGCAAGAAATAAACGCAACTAGTATATTCATTAAATACGGTCATTTCATTACTCCTGATAATAAAACAATTTATTTATTTAGTCTATTAGAGCATGAGAATTATTTGTTCAGAAAGCAGCAATAACTGACTAAATCCACCACTATCTAATGCTCAATCACTTTCATCGAGCAAAAAAAACCACAGCCAATTCAACCAACCTATTCGCCTTGCCAACATAACACCCAAATTTCCTCAAACAAAAACATGGCCCCTCTTTACAACGAACAGCTCGGTACGCAAATAACGTCATCCCGAAGTATTTGTGCCGTTGAAGTGCCTGCGGAAGCTTCATTTTTTTTTTTTTTTTTTGGTAAGCATTTCTACTTGTCACAGGTGCTGTCGTTTAGAATATTCTGCTCACATGTAATCTGTGGCATAAATGAGAAAATTTGAAAATGAAAAGTTAGGAAAAAATAAAAGGGTGGAAAAAATCAAAATAGCTGAGGAAAGTGTGAATTATGGAAAAAAAAAAGTTGAAGGAAGTATATGACCTAAACTAATCTGTGAGAGTATACTGCACAAATCTGTCGTCCTTTTATTAACACAATAACTACCTTCTGTATCAAGTAAGCTTTTAAGAGTGGTGTTTCCCTAACTCCAGGGATGATTCCCACAGTTCTGTCTGCTGCTATTCAAGAAACGCTTTAATCAGTTGAACCAAAGTTAAAAAAGCGAGGAAAGTAAGGGTATCCTGAGTTCTTTGGTTATTTTCTAATTCTATATAAGAGAATTAAAAGAGTGAGCGACTTCTTTTGCTCATGTTTTAGACTTACACTTCATACTAGTAGTTATATTTTATGGAAAAGATTTAAATAGCGCTTTTTTAATTGCAGCAAAATGCGTTTATTTATCTGATGTAATCTTAAAGCTTCTTTAAGAGTGGTAATATTTCATTGTGATAAGGAGTAATATTGATGAAATTGCCCTTTTACTTTACGGTATATCTTTTTCACATGTCTCAATTTTAGTTCTCATTTTCAATCATTGACGAACTAAGGAAGGATGGGAAGTTGAAATAAATGAGTTTCATTTCGTAGCTGCGTTATTTCGTTGCGCTGAAAAGATGATTAGTTTGTGTAACATTGTTTATTGAGTTTTGTTCAGACGGTGTGGGTAGATTAGTTATTTCAGAATTATAACCAGTTGTTAGAAGACTACATTAATTTTAAATTCATTTTATGATGAGCTAGTTCTTCAAGCATTCATGGATTGTATAGCAAAGAGTTGCATTATTTAAATCTATATATGTTTAGGTTTGGAAGGCATTTTCAGTGGAAGTGATCCAACATTTTTAAAAGATAGAGAGAAAAAAAAAGTTTCAATGAGTGCGGCTCCCGGTCCGCGTGATTACGACCATCTTTTCAAGTTGCTTATTATTGGTGATAGCGGTTAGTTTTTAATTTTGCTTATAAAAAAGGTTCATCAACTTTTTCCCTAGTTTCTTGCAACGGAGTCGTGCTTGAACTTCTCATTTCTTTTTACAGCAGTGTTTATGAAAAGCCGTCTTAGCAGCAGTTTTAAACTTTTATTACAGGAGTTGGAAAAAGTAGCTTGTTGCTTCGATTTGCAGACAATACCTTCTCTCGTAAGTTTTGCAGTGCTTTTATCCAGCTATCTCTATGTTACATGTATCTGTCCGTTGTTACTCTTTGGTTAATCAGCTATTTGATCTCTCAGTTAAACTCTGATTTATAATTGAATCTTTTAGAAGCATTTTCAAGCGACATATTTTTTTTAGCGAATTATATTACGACCATTGGTGTTGATTTTAAAATCCGAACGGTTACAATCAATGGGCAGCGAGTTAAACTGCAGATATGGGATACAGCCGGTCAGGAAAGATTTCGCACTATCACTTCTACGTACGTTTTCCTTATTTTCATTTTAAGATTTTTTCAATTAGTTTAAATCTATAATTTTTGTTGTGAAATCATTGTGAGGAAATTCCTGGATTACCTTCGTTAAACTGTAAAATAGGTGATACTTTAACCGACGATGTAAATTGGAGCCATTTCTCATTACGTCATGCATTGAATATTTCCTACAAAAGAAAGAGAATGAAGTTAAATAAGACTTTGATAAAGCTGAAGTTTTGCAGTTATTATCGGGGAACGCACGGTGTGATTGTTGTCTATGAAGTAACGAGTGGTGATTCATTCAGTAATGTAAAACGATGGCTGCACGAAATTGATACAAATTGTGAAAATGTTCAAAAAATTCTTGGTCAGAGAAGCATTCCCATTATTAAAATTGAATAATTGTAGAAATTTGGAATTGAATGTGGGAAATTTCTGCTGCCGGCACTTTGATAGTGCCTTCAATTATTATTCTTATTATTCTTACAGTTGGCAACAAAGCCGATGATCCGGAGCGGCGTGTGGTATTGGAAGCTGATGCCCGACGGTTTGCAGACACGATGAAAATTCCATTCTTTGAAACCTCCGCTAAAGAAAATATTAATGTTGAAGAGGTGAGATTTACCTTATTTCATCAAGGTGTTCCTCAGTTTTTGCTTCCGTAGGAGGATGGAATAATCTATCAACCTAGTTAAAATTTATAAAACAAAGCATTGCCTACTTAAAATCGAGATCAAACTAGCAAAAAGTAGTAATAGTCGACAAATGAACTCGAAATTTTCAACAACTCACGTATCATATTTCTTTTGAAATAAAAGTGTTGCAACTTTTTATTGATTTTGTTAGCTATAATTCTTCGAGAAAGATTGGAGCTCGAAATTTTGAATCAATGTATCATAATCTTGCAGATGTTCAACTGTATAACGCGGTTAGTACTAGAAGCAAAACTTCGAGCTCCTCAACCAAACAGTGGTGATAGTAGTGGTGGTGGAGTTCGATTGGGTGGCTCTAGTCTGAGGCGACATGAAAAGAGGAAATGTTGTACCTGAAAGTGGGACAGGTTACTGTGAGCACTGTTTGTCGTCTTTTTTAATTTTTTTCATATAAAAGTCGCAAAAAAATGTTACTCTTCATCATGTCAAAAAAAATGCCGCATTATTATCATTTACACTTTGATTTCGTCTGTTATTTCCTCTTTATGCTGGAGAATTCGACAATTTTTTTATTGGTACAATATGTTAGACATGTTTTATTGCAATCTTCTACGATGCTTAGAAAAAACCTTTGTTTATTTGGCTTGAAGTTGTGCTATTTTGCTAATTTTGTAAATTATTAAAGTGAAGTTTTTAAGTGGATTGTCCTTCCACTTTTAAACTTAAACGTCAGGTTAGAACTGAAAATAAGTGGTTTAATTGCAGTTCACACCAGACCATACTAGACCCTCAAACACTGATCACTTTTTATTTTTTTTTTTTTTTTGGTTTGCTTCAGTTATGAAATGAAAATGATCTTATAAGCTGGATACTTACTCTTTGCTTTGTCAGCATGCTAGGTTCTAGTCATTTATCATGCTATTCAAGTTATCAGGGCAAGTTGAACCGTCAAGTTATTCGTCCAGTGCATCCTAGAAAAACCGCGATCACACATTATGGATGCTGATAATGATGGTTGTATATCTTTCAGTTTATTTACTTGTTGGATAAGACGACTTATTATTTGGCAGAATCAGGAAAATTGGTGAACTCAAAAGGAAAGTTTTTTTTTCCAAATTTTTTTTAAGGGTATAAAAGTTCCATAATATAAATTCCTTGTTATCTAGTACGAAGTATTTAATTAATCCTTTTTACAATATTAATCTTCTGAGTTTGCTTCCTCTGCTTACGGAGTTAAAGCTTTGAGCTGTAAAAACTGTTGTTGTGAAAACCGATTTTGTTAATTTATTAACATTTTATTGGCTTTTGGCCAGGAATTTATTTTTTATTTATCATTAGCAGGGGTAAACACTCGATCTGCATAAAGATTGCACAAGGTCTTGAAAAATTTTTACACCATTGATCATCAGATTACTTTTTTTCTTAATATGTATAATTCAGAAGCTCTATAAGTTTATAAAAGCTGAAGAAAGTAACTGGATAAAGACTACTCCTCTTAACATCTAAAATCCACCAATTTAATGTTAACTGTGTCGCTGATTCTGGTCTATTGCTTGCCTCGCTGGGACTTTTCGGGTCTCGACTTTTTTTTTAACTCGCTATTTTTCACTTTGTTAATGTTATATATAAAATTTTTAAATGCTTGTTTGCCTCTGTGGTTAATTTGTTTGTCTTAAGTAGATTATATTTGATACACACACCATGTATGGCCGCATAATTAGAGTTTTGGAAGCATAATTTGTCAAGCAGGTTTTCTTTAAAAAAAAAAAAAATTCCTCCTCATATGCTTAGTTGAGAAATTCTCAGCGGGGTAGTCATACAAGCAATCATCTCTTTGTCTGATAATAGGTATAAGTTTTTTGTTGATTTTGCTGTGATAGTTGAAGGATTTTTCATTCTTTAAGAAAATCCTAATATTTTACTAATTTTCAAAATGCTCATAAAATGAAAAGTGGTGTTTTAGCAGCTTGCATGAACTTTCATGAATTCCAATTTTACTCTCTCTATCGTATTTATTATATTATTTATTCCACATTTTCAATTTCTTAATTCATATTTGTCTTCGTTATGTGTTTACATATTATCTATCCATAATTACCCGTGCTTCCTTAGCTTCTGATATATTGTTTATTTTGAATAAATTATGTGCCATCCCTTCAATAACATTATGTCGTACAATTGGAAACTATCAATTTCTGTAGAATTTAAGATAGTTTCTATAATACTTTGACTTTACAAAATGTATAATTTGCAAGCCCTAAGTTGGGGAAAGAAATCGCACAAGTATTGAGTGTCATGTAAGTATAACGAGATGACTTGTGGTTTAATTCCTAACAGGTGGAAGAAAACATTACCAGAAGTGAAGCGAAGTTTGGTAGTCTGTTATTTATTCTTTTTAAGAAAAAAAGTGAAGCTAGTAGCAAGAGAGAGAGAGAGAGAGAGAGATCAAGTTTTATAAAAAAAGAAAAAAAAAAAAAGAAGGTTTGAAATATGTTGTATAAATGGAATGATTACTTCAATATGGAACAAATTATGTGAGTTTTTCCTTTTCCCTTCTCTGTACTTGATTGCAGGCCAAGGACTCAAGGATACCATTCTTTATATTAGACTACTAAGGGGGTACAAGTAGCTTGGGATTTTTGGTACAATTGTTTGTTCTAACTGATTCATTTCAATTCCAAATGCTGATACTTTCGTACTTTTCCAGCTTATTCAGTATTTTCCTGTTCGTTCTTATTTCAATTCGCATTTGAGAAATCTTATCTACATCGAATTGAGGTGAGAAGAAAAGAAGGCTAGCTGAAGCTTGTGACTTTAAATTTACATTGTGGGATTCAGAGAAAAGACTGTAACACTCAATTACGATATGTAGACATTGATTAATAAGTCGTATTTGATTAAGCAGTAGCCTTGCCCACTTTAGAATGTTTTATTTTTTACACCATTTCTCCTTGAAATTCGGATCGCTCATTGCTTCCAAATCACGAACATTTATCACCTGAAAATTTAATTATGTTAAGTTTGCTTACAACAAGAACTATATTCCTTCCGAGGATTTCGAATTATTTAATTTCCAAAAATTCTAAAACCTAACTTCGTCTTTGGAGAGAAGGGAGAGACAGAATAGATGAAAGTTCCAGGGAACAAATATGAAACCGACTTGGGACTCTACTGTAGTTGCATCCGATCGGACTGTATTCAGTATCCTTTGTTCAAGTTGTATGACTGGTTCTACCTCTTCCAGTGATTCGTCGACTGATTCCTGAAACTATATAGTGGGATGAAAGATATGATTGGAAAATCAATGTTCTTTCGGCTCGTAGTGAATTGAAATTTTCAGATTTTCAAACAAAATTATTTTCCATTTAAGCAACAATTTATAGAAGGAAGAGGTTAGCTGAGCGGGAACATCTATTAATTTCGAGATATCCGAGTGAAGTACCTCTGATTCAACGTGTACTCTGCTAGTGGGTTTCGCGATTTCTCGGAATGAGTTATCAGTAAAAGTGTTTCTTTTCTCGCTTTCTGATAATGACGTCAGTTTCTCAGTGGCTTCTATCCTAGAAATGCCGTGTCTTGGTTTGTTAAGTGTTCGTCCAGTTCCTTTAATAACTTTGTTGAACATGTTCGTAGGTGTTGTTGTTTTTTCAAGTACGACCGCAGGTATTGGTAGTCTTGACGTATTTCTCGTTATTGATTTCATCTTTTGCTCCTTTAGTTCCTGAAGTACTTTTAGTTCCTAGCGCTGCTTTTTTTTTTTGGCCGAACGGACAGTCTCATTGATTAATTGCTAATTAAGAGATTTGTATTGCTTTCTTGAGATGACCAAAGAAAAAATTTCTTGTTTAACATCGCTATTGATGCTTGCTTCACTTTTCTTTGCTTTTACTATCTGCAACTGTGACTTTCTCTTATTCGACCCTTATAAAATATATTTGGTGCTGCTAAGATAAAACTATGATCAGAATTCTTTGCTAAAGATCTCTTCTACGGAAGTTTGAATGTTTAAATGAGGTTACTTTTTGATATTGTTGCTTCAAGTGATCATCGCTTACAATTGCTACATTTTGAGTGTTAATTTTTACATCCATACCACCAACTGGAAAACCGATAACACGTGGATGAGCGTTCGGTGATCGGCTAAAACTGATGAAGAAAGTTCATTCGTATAATTTCTCTCCTTTAATCAGTCGTAACTACAAATACGACTCAATATTTCGAAAGTTCACATTTAACCACGTAGGCATCATGAGGTCTCGTTGACTCATTGATAGATTATAATTCTGCAATTTCAGGTGGCATGTATTACTAGAAGAAAAGTTAAGTACAAACTCATTGGTGAGAACTGTTCGTGGTGATGATAAAACGAATGGTACTTCTTCACCACTGATCAGCTTTCTGATAGGATAAGAAGCTGTATCGAGAGAACTGGATGTTAACACAACCGGAAGTGACCTAAGCGAATGGCTTCCTGATACAGTTACACTTTCTTCCATAGCTGAATGTCGACGTAGAGGCATTACTGAAGATGTAATTTTCATCAGTTGAGAAGGTATGAGCAGTTACCGAATAACAGTTAATTCCAAATATAATACAGTGTAAATTATTGCAAAAGGTGAAAAGGTGAAATTAAATTTTCTAAATTGCCTATTTTAAAAGTTTTAATGGGAAAGAAACATTTGTCCAGATGTGATGAATGGAAAGTCAGTAGTGGTACAGTTGTCTGAGTTGTTGTTAATAAAGTTGTTGTTTCTGTTGTTATAGGAAAAGTTATCAAATCCTCATTTCCTTCTTCATATTCATCATCATTATCACTGGAAGCTGCGAAGTCCCAGGAGCGGTTCAGTTCCTTAAATTTAGAAAATTGAAAATGAAATTCTCGAGAGTGTTTGTTTTTTGAGAAATATATTCTTTTAATAAAAAATGGGACAGTTTCAATTAAAACCTTACCTTCAGAGGCGTAGTGAAAGAGTTGATATTTTCATTATTTTTTTGCGCTGCTCGGCGAGTTCTACGACAGCGAGGAGGCTGAAAGTTACATGTGTCAACTTTTCATTTTTGTGCAACGTACAAGCAGAAATAGTGAAATATATCGGTTGCTTATTTGAGCCTATTCATTAATTAATGGCGTACTGTAGTATAGATTCCATTCATCTATGAAAATATTGCATTGGAAAATATTACATTGAACATACCAAAATAGTTTCACATTCCCCTAACAAACGATCGCAAAAACGTAAATGACAGTGCATTTTAATCATTGAACTATCCGGAAATTTGACCGCTTTGCCAATGGCGAATACTGATAACGGCTCAATATATTCCGGTGATTCCATCACTGAACTGTCAAGTGCACATCTAAAGTTACAACTTACTACTTCGCAAATGGTGATTTGCATTAAATAGTTATTATTGAATTGTCTAAATTGAAGATAAAATGATTAATGAAAGAAATTTACCCTGTCGAATCAATGACAGTCTTGTTAACTCCACTGCTCAGGTCGATTATTACACAATTATGAACCAGCATTGATTGATATGTATCAAAAGAATCTATAAGATAGTATGCCAGAAATTTGTTAGCACTAGTCTGGCTCGACGACTATCTTTTTCAAAGGAAGAGATTTTTGAACATGAATGACTTTTATTCGAAGTTATAATCATTAGAATCTGTGTCAAGTCTGACTGGCTCGGAGATCCAATAGTAGCATAGTTCTTTATTTGAAATTTGCAAGGGAGGGAATTTCTCAGAATCGGAGAAAGGACTGTTTCATCGGGTATTTTTATGTAAAGACCATTTCTTAAATGTGGATCTTTCAAGGAGCTATTTTAATTAAAACAGTAGAAACGTTTCGTGTACAGAAGTGACAGGGCTACCTTTCGCATTCCCGAGGGCCAATAGTTTTTTTTTTTCTCAGTAGATTTTGTACCGCAGATTACCACCTAATGGTATTAGATTAAAATCGGTTCAGGAAGAGATGTTGAAAAGCATTACTCTTTTAAAAACTCCAACTTACTGGTTCAAAATGCAATCACATCAACCATACCTTTATCGCATTCCCATGAGTGAATTATCTGTTCACCAACCCGGACATCCTCCAGTTTGCACTTATCGTTTGCTTTCGAATTTGATATTATCTTGTATGAACAAGGCATTCGTAATTCACTGCTATAAAACAGAGAAGCAGGAAATGTCTCCAGAAATAACTTCCAGCAATTAGCAGTTTCGTGAGAAGATATTTTATAATTAATTACCTGTCACTACTGATAGACACTCGACTCTCCGCATATTTCCTCGACACCTTTGGTGCTTTTTCGGGATAGAAGCATTGTACTTTGAAAACTCTGTCTGCTTTTGTGTTATACAGTGGATGAAATTTCAGCACGACGGTTGTTTCAAATAATGCACCCATAAGGTTTTGCTGAAATTTCAGCCAGGAATTTTAAAAGAGCAGGAATGAATCAAGTTAACAATGAATACTCGAATGAGAATAGGCCAGAGTTCTAGTAGAAGAGTATTCCGATCAACAGAAGGTTAAAGGGTAAATATATCGGAAATGCCACTGAAAATAAATTTAGGTCAGTTTAAATTGCTTACCTTCATTTGTTTTTGAGTGTTGCAGGAGATAAGGTCTACTGATAGGCGAATCTCCTTGGATGTTGAGTTCCGTGCAGTTGCAACACATTCCGGGCGATGAAACTGACCCGGTACATAAAAATGCCCATGAAATGGATTAACCGTCGAAACAATGATTTCCACAGAATCACTATGACAGTTTATTTCAGCTCCGTATGGACCTGAAGTATGACTTTTATATAACCGTACTCTCCACTCCTTTTTTTAAAAAAGTTTTTTAAGATCCTCAGATTGGAAACAGGAAATTAGCTTAGAATAATCTGTTAAACGAGTTGAGAACTTGCTTAATGACAAATGGTTTTTTATGGAAATCCTTTTTGTAAAGCACGCGAGATTTATCATAAACCTCGAGAAAAGTCGCAATGTTCGCCTACGGCAATTTTTTTGAACTGATGAACGAACTGATCTAGTGAAGCTTGTGAAGTGAGATTCTGGAAGGCAAAATTTTCATCGCCTGTGATTTCCAGCAGCTCACCCATATTAATATGCGCACCAATACCAAGGGCAAGTATTTGGACACCTGTATTAAAATGAAATAATAAATAAAATATAAAACTTAAATCTGAAATTCCGCAGTGTAAATTGTAATCGAAATTTAAATTTTAGTTAAGTTCAAAACTACTTAAGATGGAAAGATTATCTTTCCATTTCAATAATATATTTAAAAATTTTTTGATGAACCACTGAAATTAATACCCACCAGCCTGTCGAAGTCGAAGTGCAGCTGGTACCGGATCATCATGTGAATGACCATCAGTGACAACTACAGCTACCTAAAAGAAATATAAGATCATAATTAAGAAATATTTTTTTAATTGTGGTAAAATTGTCAAAATTTTATAAATTTCTCAATTTTTGTCTATTTTTAGTAATTTCAAAATGTGTTCAGTGAAAATATGAGAATTTTAAAATTTTCCAGTATGGAGGGAGGCTATTACTGTGTTATAAAATATGAAAACCTGCGCCACATCATCGTGATTCAGTCGTGATCCAAAACTTGCATCGTGACGGAAGACATGAAGTGCCTTGTCCAATGCTTTGCCAGTTTTTGTTGTTCCCGAAATGTGTCGAATTTTTTGAAGTGCAGCGCGAAGTGATTCCTTATTCTGAAAAGTTTTTTATTTTTATTTTTAATTGCAATTAAATTTCAAAAAATTTAAGCAGCAAATTGTTATCGAGGACCCCATAGAAACGATAATTGTTTGGGAAATTAAATAGCTAAATAAATTAACTCTTTTCGAATATTCTGAAACCCAAAAAAAAAGGGAATTCTTTTTTTTGTTTCCGTAAAAATATGAATGTGAAATGGTGAAGACTTTAATGTTTTCTCGCCGGAAAAATCACAACTAAAGATCGCAATTACTGTCTTGAACATACTCTAATCGACGATTCATTAAATTAGCTTAAATTAAGCTAAGACTGTCCTCACATTTTACACTAGTTTAGAAGGTATGAGCTAAAAGGAGCAAAAAAAAAAAAAAAAAAAAAAAGAAGAAGAAGAACGATTCAGCATAAAAAAGAGTCTAGTCTATTCATTTCTTCTATAATTCCGATTTTTTCCTTTACCGGAAGATTTGCTAGCCTGTCTTGATCTATAGAATGATTTCAGGAGAAAAGATTAAATTGTTTAAATTACGATGGAAAAAAAACTGCTCATATTATGAAAACTAAGTTAAAAAAAAAAAGAAATAAATAACTTTCACACCTTTTCTACCTTCTGCTAGGAATTTTTCTTTTTTTTTTTTTTAATAAATTGATGAATTTGTTCAATATCTCCCAAATGTGTCCGGTGAAAATGTTGAAATGTTTCATTTTAAGTTCTTTCAATTCCCTCCAATAATGTTTCAGTGATAAACAGCGTTATATGTTACTGTTATTACAATGTTTTCTAATTGGAAAAATCGCTGATCATTTTTTCTTTGATTTTGATCATACTAGAATAGAATAAAAAAATTTCAGCATAAGTATGGAGTGCTTTAATTCCTTTTACGGTTGATGAACTGATTCTATCGGGAAGAAATATCAGCTGTCTGATCTTATTTTGCTGCAAGTGCTAGAGAATCCTGTGAAAATAATGGTTTTAAGGAACTAGCCAGGTCAGTGGAATTTGCTTTATTTCAATATTTCCTAGAACCTATTCCACTTTATATTTTGAACTGACATCGAAGTTTTTAAAACTTTGAAACAGCAACCAACTGAATTGGCACTGAAATTAAATTCGACTCGTGTGTAGGATGAATATTGCATTACAGCAATTTGGGTATTTTTTGGTCCAATTTCGATCATATCCACTATCCTGAAATTATATTCTACCTGATGGAACGGAGATAATTAACAATCTCATTTTTTTTTCGCTCTGAACTATTCAATATTTTCAATTCAATTCATTAATTTTATAACAAACTTGTTAAGCATTGCCATTTGTGTTTTGAAAGTACTTCCACTAACGCTACCGGAACCATCCAGAATGAACAATAAATCCAGTTGACGATCCAAAGGTCGACACACTGTAATATAGTAGTCTAGATGGACACAAACTATCTAATTAACTAACTAAACAATTAGACATTTGACCTAAAAATGTGTGAAAGCTTTTTAATTTTTTGTGATAGTCATTGAAAATCACAACTCTTAGTGAACTAAGTGGATATTTTATCATAAATATTAACAGCTGCAATATGATTAATTTCCGTGATATCCTAAGGGATTTCGCAGTATCCCATCGAATTATTACCTTTAGCTAAGTCATTGTCCTCGTAGTCGATTGCCGAGACCAGTGTTATAGTGGTGAGTAGAAGTAATACAACCAAGCTATAAGCCAGAGGAGACAACATCCTGTCCTTTCTAGTCCTTAACCTAAAAACAATTATTCAATAAAGTTTTTTTTTTAATTAACTATATCCAAAATAAGAAGTGCTAGTAACATAAAGTGAAAAGAGGATGAGAAAAAGGACAGTGATAATTGACTGAGTGCTCATAAGATGAAGTTATTGTAACAGCATGATCATTAAAAAAAAAAATCTAATTACATTTGAATAGAAAATGCAGAAATTGTCAACCATCATAACAACAACATCATTATTATTAATTTTAGTCATTTCTATAAGAGATGTGAGGAATAGTGTAACACTTAAGAAAAGAATAATCTCATTAATCGCTGTCAAAAATAAATGGGAGAGATGTGGAAGGATCAGATAGAGCTGACCAGGATGTAAAGGCAATACCGGGAAAATGATACCGGAGAGGAACGGAGCGGAAAGGACGGTCAACTGAGAGTGTCAGTGTCTAATTTTTTCGTTTTTTTTTTTTTTTTTTTTTTTTTTCTTGCATCACAAATCACTTCCTGATAACAAGTTCCAAAGAGACGGGAAACGATTTGTGATTCATCCAATATCTCATAATACATTTTAACATCTGAATTTATAGAGGATGGATAAAGTTTATCAGGTGGCATGATAAGTGATGACAATAGCTCTCTGATAAGTGCTTTATATCAGAGCAAAGGACATGGAAGTATTAGACTAGGAATTCTATTTTAATATTCATTTCTCGAAAGTTATGTTTTTTTTTTTATTGTTAAATATCAAGTATTAGTGTGAAAAACTGATACTAATAAGCTTAAGAACGCAATTTTTTCTTTTTTCTTTTTCTTGAATCTATCTATGTTCTTCATAAACTGGATTTGAAATAGTAGTTTTTTAAGTGGAAAATTTGTGACCATTGAAATGAGAAATTTGATATTTCTGAAGTACAGTTATTGAAAAGAAAAATTGAAAGTGTTCAACTAGAAAATTTAAGGCAATTGAAACTGAAAGTCAACGAAATAATAGGGAGAACATTGCAATTCGGTCATCATATCCTTTTCTATTTCAACTGAGCTTAATTTCTGACACAAAAAAAAAAAAAGTTTGATAAAAGAAGAAGGTACTAAAGAAGATAGTGGCAAATCAAAGCTCTGTTATATGCAAATTTAACGATGAACAGTGCTATTTGGAAAAAAAAAAAGAAATTGAAGATTTGAATTTGTTGAGATGGAATAGAACAGATTCAGGATATCCTTCCTACTGCAAGTACGATTAGATATATGTCTGTTTCATTTGGCATCTGTTTAACGATCGTTTTGATATTTGCGCACAAATGACGACAAGTTTGGTGACGAAAATTGCTATTTTGTATTGGATAGGGATAAACAACAACATTTGCAGACAAATGGGCCAATATCCATCGCAAAATAAGAGACGATCGGATGAGACGGCCGTAAGGATCAACTGAGTGAAAAGATAGAAGGAGATAATACCATAGTAGTTGTAAAGTGAATGGAAATTCTTTACGACCCATTTATCTGTCTGATTATCATTATAGAATGCATGTTAAGAGAGATGACTCGAAACAAAATATCCTTCATTCCTGATTTTCTGGATGATACTTCAGTGCAATAACAAACCAACCAAATTGTTCTTTGTTTATTGGTTAAGTGTCAATGGGATGGATCACAAAGGATCATTATTGATAACGATTCTGAGGATTATGATAGCAGTGATTGATCAAAATAATAGGTTGTTATCAATGAGATTGCTAATATTCATAGTAAATTACTCTCTTTCTCATTCTCTTTTATTCTTTAATTTTGTTTTAAATTTTACAAAAATTTATTCAAATATTTTCATCATCTGTTTCAACAAAACTCGAATATTTTGTATGTATCGGTAACGAAATTACTTGCAAATCCACAATTTACTTCAAATTTTTTAGCTAATATCAAAAATAATCTGTAAATATTTTAAATATTAACAAATTTTAATGTAATTAAGTTGCAAAATTGCAAAACACGATGGCTTGAAAATCATTCATTTCCATTACTTGAATGAATTTAGAAGCATCTGCAATAGTATTTTCAAATCCGATGATGATTCCTGGAAACAATTTTGATCCTGTCCTTTTTCACCATTTTTATTTATAGCAGTTTATAAAGACGCCTGGTTTTCAAATTCCAGATTCAAGTATGTGATTCCATACAGCGTTTAAGCAGAAGGTTTTTCTTTTCGTTATGAAAAAAAAAAAAAAGTCAAAACCTGCCCAAATTAGTTTTTAAACACAAAGTAATAAACGAATCATTTAAAAGAGCATTTTATTTTTATTGATGGAAGAAAATTTTTGTTATTTCATTCTTGAGATGAAAAAATCTAATTTTAACTTTTATCAATAAATTTTCTATCAATGAAATTCCAAAAAGATACAAAATCTTAATAACGACAGAATAAATATAAATATGAAACTGAATTCAAATAAAATAAAATATAAATGCTATCATCCTGGCCAAAAAAAAAAAAAATGAGCAAATGATTAGTTCTTATTCAGAAGAAATTGATGATTCTGTTTGTTAGACAAGAAACATTAGTTGCTATAGGAATAATATGAGTTAAATTTGTGACTGGAATGAGAACTTCAATCAGTCAAATTCACTTGTAAATATTTCAAGAACAGTCGTTTACTATTTAGGAAATGCCATGCCTTCGATGGATGATGTTTCTAGCAAGCTCAAATGAAGCGAAATAAGTGGAAAAGTGACATAAATAAAAGCCATGTTATCCTGTCGATTCTTTCCTTATCACTTCGCAATGCCAAATCTAAAAAAATAAAACTCTGAGAATTTAACATTTCGAAGATTGAAATTACTGAAATTTAAAACCGAAACAAAATTTTCTTGCTTATGTAAGCTTCTCTTATGTAACCCTCTTACCAAGTTAGATTATTTGTTTACTATAAGTTATAAAATGAGACTTATTATTACTCATCAGTCATCTATGAAGGGCCATTAGTGCATGAAGAATTCTGACGGACGACTACTAAAATTAAGTAACGTTAAAAAAAAAAAAATTATCGGAAGCAGAAATTAATGATAAAACAATCATTTGTAATAAAATTAATTATTTTTTCTCTTCAATTTTCCGAAAAGATAATGAATCCTGTGAGATAATGGCTTCAAGTG
This sequence comes from Setaria digitata, assembly GCA_003640385.1. Lineage (NCBI taxonomy): Eukaryota > Metazoa > Nematoda > Chromadorea > Rhabditida > Setariidae > Setaria > Setaria digitata. The sequence continues at coordinate 76,568 of RCAB01000110.1, forward strand.
ATCTTGCATGAAGCTTATTTGCTAATACAGGCCTAAACAAGGAATACATTTACATATGTGATGGTTTTCTGAAAATGCATCGAAAACAAGAAAAGAAGAAGAAAATGAGTCTGTACGGCATGTAAGCGTTAGCGGTAGTTTTAGTATTCCGATTTAAGTGATAAAATCTTACGTGAAGTGAACAAAATTCCGGAACTTACTTGAATTCACATGTAGCATATGGGTTGATTCTGGTGCATCCACTGCTTTGCATGAGTAACTTCCGTCATCTTCACTTGATGCACTAAGAATCCGTAACGTATGGATGATCGTTCTACTGTCTCGTTTTACTTTTGATATATACTCTGAAAATCACTAATTAATGAACAGGTGAATTGATGAACAGAACGAAAGGTAATTCTAATTCTTCTTTTGCCGTACGGCTTATTTAGGATTTCTTTTATAGTTCAGTTCAGTCAGTGCTGATTGTTTTCAGATGAAGTCTATGTAATGCTTCATTCTTGAAACGTTCTTGTAGAAACTTAATTAAGAGCTAGTAAGGAAATTACAGCCATGATTTTGAGCTTTTAGCTAACAAAGTGCTGGTAGTTCTAGTACTACGACAAGCAGAATTTAGTTTTTTTTTTTTGCTAAAATTGTTCAGCTCTTGTAAGTGTTAGAATTGAAACTAACTTTTAGTATTTCTAAAATCAATCGGTTGTCCATCTCTCCACCATTCTACCTCTGCACCTGTATTATTGGTCTCATTACTGATCGTTATTGTACAATTTAGGAGTACTTCATTACCAATCATATTAGCCATCAAGTTCGTTGTACGCTCTGAAAGTTAATTGTGAAAGTGTAATGATTTGATTGTTTAATGAAAAAATAAACGAGTTGAAAGAAGGTCGCTCACGAATTGGAACATTTTTTTTTTTGAATTTAAAAAATAAATGCTTAATTTTTTTTTTTTTTTTTTGATTATAAAATATTAAGATTATTTGTGAAATTTGATGCTTTCTAAACGAAACTAAATACTAGCGTTTTTATTATCGAGTCTAGTTAGTTCCATGTTAAAATGCTTCCCAATTAATCAACTGATTTCTCACGTAAGAATTCCGCAATGATTTGTTAATTTTTGACATTGTTGTAGAAGAAATGATAGTATTCTCTCGTTGTAGCAGTGCGCTACTGAGATGCTTCTCTTAAGAAGTTTTTGATTCGAAGGTATGCATAAGAATAAATGACAAGCAAAATTAATAGTTATAATTTGTTTTGCTAAAAAAGCAGCTATAGTTCTGAAGGAATGAGAATTAATGTCAATTATGAAATGATCATTAATAATTAGGAAAAGAGGTAACAATAAATTAAATAAGCGATCATCCAGGTGAATTTTGAATAACTCCAAAATTCAAGTCATTTCCAGAAGCGAATTTAGAGAGCTCTCGAGTTTTAAAAATATACCTAAATTGTTCCTAAATTGATTTATTAGTTTTTCCAAACAAATTACGACTTACGAGCATTGGAAAAAAAAACATGCATAAAAATTAATTACTTGCTGGTGAAGATTGTGACTTGGATTCGCGTGTTTCTGAAAGTGTAAACAGTACAGTGTGGAGAAAGGGTAAATGTTAAGTTTTATAATTCAGATTGATATATTTCATTAATTTTATTAGATCGATCTAGAGAGCCATGAGACAATCCTATACTGATCTTTTCTGAAGATGTGCACTGAGAGGATCACCTCACCTCTCTTAGGATATGAGCTGTCGGAAACATTTCAAACTGTTTTATCTCTGCTTTGCAGCATATTTGTCCAATAAGACTCACCAACGACATTCAAGTAGATAGCATAGACTGTACTTCTGGGCTCAGTGTTCACTTCACACAAGTAACAACCTGAATCCCAACTTTCTGCTCGCCTGAAAGGCAGAATTAAGTGGATGAATGAGCTGCTGCCTGGAAATAGGTAATCAGTTTCTGGATAAAGGGAACTTTGGGATCAGCTGACAAAGAAGGGTGAAATTTTTTTTGAATTTTAAATTTCCCAACAAAAATCTTAATTATTTGATATATTAGATTTGGTTAGTGTAAAACTGAAGCATATATCCACTAGAATGCTAATACATTTAAGGTGGTTATATATATGCATCGCACTGTAATGCATTTAGTTCCATTATCACTTTATCATTTGGTGAGCAAGTCACTTTACTAATAATTTCACTATAATTCATTGTTGTAAATAAATTGAAAATTCTGAAATTTAAGAATAATTTGTGTCGAAAAAAAATTTTTCAGGTTAAAAGAGTGCTAAAGTTGACATGTTTGATTGTGAGAGATTAGCAGGCAGCATTTAGGATGTGCTGTATAATCAGTTTACCTTATAATTAGCACCCAGTCAGCTTCAGATGGCTTGAGCGATATCTGAAACCTCGAATCAGTAGTAAATGATTGCTCGCCGACAGTTAGCAAAGCTTCATCACGCAGACGTATCCAGGCTACCTGAAATGAATTAAGAAAGAAAAACAATTTGAAGTGAAAAAAAAGCTGTCTTCATCTAACTCAATTAAGCAGGCACTAATTTAACTCTCAGAAAAATGTAATTAAGTAATGGATGCTGTTTAATAAATGCACCACGTCTTTCTCTACAATCGCAGTTTGAAAAAAAAAAAAAAAAAAAAAAAATTTGAATTTAAGAGAGTACGAAGTTCTAACTTGCCGAAAAAGAAATCAAAGAGGCTACTGGCCAAAAATGATATATGATAGTAAATGTGAACAAACCATATTTTGTTTCAGATGTGGTATTATGCAGTGGAGGTAAGCAGGTTCATGAAGTGGTACTTGAACGATTCGTTGTTGTGTAGTGCCTAATCTTTCGGTTCTTTCCTCAGATCGCTCCATCAGTGAACATTCTCGATACTTGTCATGTGTCGTCAAAGGTTGAATCACTGAAAAACTATTGTTTTTCAGTGGTTCTCATCTTGCATCATGCATGCATGCATTGCTGCTCTGCAGGGCATTCTCCTTCTGATAATCTCTGCTTATCTTATCAGGCTATTGAAGAGAAGTAGCTGAAAAATATTTTGCAATGCTTTTCAATTTTTTTTTTTTTTTTTTTTTTTTTTTTTTTATCGCATTCCATTCCTTCTATTTAACGAGGACGAAAAAGTCGTTAGTGGAAAATCTTGAGACTTTTTGAAATTCAAAAAATATGTTTCCAAAGGAAATATTAATCAAACTTAGATGAAAAACACAGCAAAGAGTTGATAAAAATTTCGTCTTTCTTTGAAGTAAAAGTTATGTAGAATACAAATGCCTTCATTTTTCAGTGTTTCTTTTTATATATTAAACTTTTAATTCGAAGTTTTTTTTTTTCTCTCTCTCTTTCTCCCGTTTTTTTTTTTTTTTTTTTTTTTTTTTTTTTTTTTTTTTTTTTTTTTTTTATCGGTACAATAATTGAATACAAATATATATATCACTGATATGCAATCATTACTTATCACTCTTTAAAGTTTCCTCTGTTGTGAACTGCTTTTTAATAGACTAGAGAAAGGAAAGCTGAAATTGCCCAATATTTCACTGATTGCTGTGAGTTTCTAGGAAAATTAAATTAAGGACATTACCTGAACAAAGTATGCCTAATCCCTTAAAGTGACCCGTTTTCGCTTTAATCTTTCTAGCAGTTGGTGATCGTCAAGGTTGATAAGGCATTGTTTATTTTAATTATAAAAACACATTGTGCTTTTTGGCTTAGCCTTTCTCTTCTGGCCCAGTAAAAGCTATTTTTCAAACAGGTAGGCCAGCAGAAAAGGGAAGGATGATGTGTCAATTATGGCAGGGATTAGCATGCTCTTGTTGTTGGCATTTTTGGATAACAGATTGATCTTATCAGAGAAGACATTGCCACTTCAAGTGCATAAGACTAAAGCTAGACTAAGCAGAAGAAAGCGGTCATCATGCCACTTATGCTAGAACTGAACGAAGCATCTGTGATAGGAATGGAATGAACAGTTCATTTACGATCAACGGCAGCGATTAACAAGCAAGCCTCTGATTGTCCCTTAGGGAACTAAATGGTTAGCCAAAATTGACTGGTTGTTGGCGGCCATAAAATATTGAAAATAGATATTTTCCAGCCGTTTCATGTGGATTGTTGATTTGAAATATAAGACACTTCAAATCAAACCTCTTTAAAATGAGCCAACAAATGATTCAAATAAATTGATTCCTGTTTCATAAACCAATTCAATTATGGCATTAGATGCCAGTTTGTATTATAAATTTTGAAATTCAAAATTATATCGTATTTTAATTATTAATTCTAAAAAGATTTCGAAAATTTAAATATTAAAATTTCATAACTGACTCTTCCAAAAGGAAAATATTAGAATCTATTTTTTTCAAAATATTAAAATCAATTTTTAAATCTTTCCATTCGCAAATTCATATCTTTCTCAATTATAAATTCGTTGTTTATTTTATAAAAAAAGATCAAAAACCGTTTTCTTCAAATTTCCCCTGTATAAGGCACTATTTAGATCTTATTAACTTCCTTCTCTCTTCCGAATATTGATGGATGAATGGATAAATTTCAAAAGTCAATCATCAACTAATTCTAATTAACTATTAGCTGCTATAACGTCTACAGTAGCAAAGAAAATTAAGTGATTAGCAACGGGCTCTGCAAGCTTCATTGTACACACTACACCTTTATTAAAAGTCTCATGATATTACTCAATCAAACAAAAGAAACACTTCACATGTCTAAATTAGTTTTTAATTGCTAATGATTGTTAGCGATGAGTTTAATTCTCAACTTTAAAGTATTGTAATTATAATATCAGTAGTTACAGTGTACACAATACTACCATTTGACGACGTGAAATGGAAGGATTAACAAAGCGTTGTTATTAATCTATCTCGATTAACACCTCTAGTACACACTAATGAGCTATGTTATTACTAATATAGTACGGATGAAGACAGATGGTCTCACTGAACACTCAATATATTTGATTTGTGGTTTGCGAAATTCCTTAATTAACAAAATTTAGCCGAAAAATGATTAGTTTTAAGTGGAGAAGTTTGATGTTGAAAATTCTCAACAACAAATCCTTACCAATATTTTATAGTGAGCCAAGAAGTTAGGAGAACTTTCGACTTTCTTCGTACTCCAAAACAGTCAACAATTTAATATAAATTTGAGTTAAACTTGTATTAAATAATGTGATGCTTTGTGCCAGCCGGTGGTTTTCACCCCCAAAAGTCGCTTCGATTATGGAAACTAGGCTTAGGATAGTGCCTAATGTTATTTAAGTGGCCACCAACCCAAATGGATCATTTAATTTTATCCTACAGCTTGTAAGCTATTCGGAATAACCAATTATTTACTCGAATTTAAAATTAATTTCATATCCAAGCTAAACGATATTCCACATCCTCTTGCACGCTTCCCATCAGAAAATATACCTTCCCATAATTAATGAGCTTAACTAGATAGAGTATTTTAATATTAGATAAATAAAACGCAATGAACGAAAGCAAATGAGTTTTGAAATTTAAATTTTAATTTACTAAATTAACAGGTTTAACGATGGTGCAATCTGAAGTGAACAAACAAATCTTTGATGTTTATTCAGAGAAGAAATTTGTTTAGAGTGTATGTTTCTATGATTATCAGATAGATCTTATACATATCAAAAGGAACAACAAAACAGTCAACGCATCTCGTCATTCATTTGACAATTTTAGAATCAAAAAGTTTTTAGCATGCATCAGTTGACGAGACGAGACGAGCACTTTACTTTACTTTAAATAGCTGTTTATGAAAAGGTTTGAAATTTTCTTTGATAAGGCTAAAAACGTAGTGCAAAAAGTTTCACATTTTTTGCTATCAGTGATAAAATGCATTACTTAAATTTGTGTAGCAAATGAGAAGAATCTCTATCAAAGATAGTTTGAACTTGGATATCAGCAGAGCGTATTCTCTAAAACTGATAAACAGAGAGTCTTTGATAGTAAGTAAATTTTTCAAACATTGATGGCAAAAAGAAAAAGAAGAAACTGTTTCTATAAACGCATAAAAAAAAAAAAAAAAATTATCAAATTTTGATAATCTAACTTATTCACTTTCTCTTCCTAATTTTCTACAACAATACAAACTATTTGCTGTGACATAACATTTCTTCCAAGAATCCTGCATTCTTCTACAACTTCTCTATTTCAATCCTTCCATATAAGGCTCTGCACCGCTGTATTAATTGATTATACTTCATGGCCAAGCATAATTGCTAAGCACTTTGCCTTTTATAATAGCATAAAACTGTCTTGTTTCCAAGTTCTTCTTCAGTGTAGTTTTTGAATTTGTGTTGCTGTTAGGCAATCGAAGCTATCAGCAGCTATCAAACGTCTTCTGTCTAAGTGATGTAGAACCCATTCCGATACCACTGATAACCAGATAATCTTGAATTGAACTATCATAATTATGCTCATAAAGGGTTAAAAGTCAGCAGACATATTTTTGGCTTTTACATTTAGGACTGGGAAAATACTCCACTTTTTAGAGATGTTTGTTTTTCTAAGGAAAAAAAAAATGAAATTATAGAAATGAATACCTCTTAAATAAATAAATGACAAGAAAAGTGTTTTGATTAGAGCCATAATAAAAGCAGAAGCATTTGAAGTACTGCAAATAGGAGCTTAAGTCAACAGCACCGAAAAATATTCCTGCGAAGGTTAAGATTGTCAGATCAGCTCTTTATCTGTGATAGCAAAAATTCACGGATCTTTCGTTCCTGTCGTTTTGGTTTGTAATAATAGCAAGAATATATTCACTTCCAGTTATTTCTCTGATAAAGTCTGACACTATAAAGCAAAAAATTTTTGGAAATTTTTGCAACATTACAGGACAGAATATTTGGAAAGTTGGAACTGGGATTGAGTTAAAGTCGAAAATCAAGTGATGAAGTTTATTAATTATTCCACAAGCAAATAAAACGACATCAATAATTTACTTCCATATATTCATTTGGTTGGACCCTATAGTAAACATAGGAAATTAGCTTCCTCCATTTGGAAAAGGTCATTCATCAACTCCAAAGGAGAGGTCAACCATAACATATCGCTCTAGGCTTATTGTTGTTATCCAATCCAAAGCTAATTATGTTTAACCTTTAATTTGCTATTAATATATATACAATGAAATAAAATATAATTGAAACACTACCGTAAAATATCTCAGTAAGACAAATCGAAACACTGATGGAATTGTTAGTGAATTAAATTCTATGCAGTTAATGGTACATGCACGAATTGAACATCGAGCTAATGTTGATCAAATTGCTAAGTTATTTGTTAATCAAACTATTACATGGCATACATCATCCTATAATTATTCTCGTACTTCAGAAGAGCGCCATGACAACCGGCGGCGATGTACGCAAACAATGCTAATCAGTGAGGATGCACAACGAAATTACTACTGAATGATCGGAATCTTCTGGCCCAACTGCAAACTCTCTCAACGAGGATAGTGAGAAATTAGATAAAAAGAAATCAGAAAAGAACTGGACAGTGAAGCAAAAAGAGTGATGGGGCGCACATTTTGTCATACTTTTCATTCCGGACATGTCTTCCTAAATAATTCCAAGGTTTACTAGCAAATCTGGAATCATATTTAGCTTAACTTTCCACATCACATCCTTTGCTTCTCGAAATCCTTCAAAGCAGTAGCTGATGAACAGTAGCACTCGAACGGGATAGTATGTGATCGAGAGACATCGGCGCATAACTGTCGTTCCATTCTTGCTGTCATCGTTGTCGCTGTCGCTCGATGGCATCATCTCAGGAAGATAACGCCCCTTGTAATCAAATAAATTTAAGCAACTTATATATACACACACACACACACATACACATCTACGTGAATTGTTGACATACCCGTTATCGCGTACGCTGATCCTACGATAAATCAACGTAACGTATATTTTGACGTGATCTTTTTTTTTTTTTTTTTTTTGTGTTGTCTAGAGTGATTTTGAAGTCAGTTATTGCAAGGAAGAGATCACAGGAGCTATCTCTTGAAATTTACAATCGGGAAACAGATCTTTCGTTTTCAATGGAAAAAATTGCAGAAGAAAGAGGAATGAATGATTTCACTGCAGAAGATAAAATTTGTAAGCGAAAGAAAAATTAGTAAAAAGGTCGAAGAACTGTGCTGCACTATAAACTTATCGAGAAAAAAAAAAAAAAGAAGGATCCATCCATCCATCTGCCCAATAATTGAATTTCGCAGAATAAGCCGATGCATCGTACTGATTGAATGGCTTCAATTTAAACGGAGAAAAAGCTGCGCAAATAATGCACCTGTCTGTTAAAATCCTTTAAATGTCAATGCTTTTAGCCATGAAAGAGGGCTAACGTCATCATTAGGCACAAGTAAGAATAGTTAAATGCTAGTGAGTTGAAGGTTTACTGATTTCATTTGAAATGTTATTATTTGGCTAAAATTAGTTTTCGACTTAATTGAGGGTAACCAACTAACAAGTTTGAAACAAAAATTGTATCTATTTTCCTCAGTGATTGATTATTTTAGGAAAATTTTGTATCCTAAAAAAAAAAAAACTTATCATCTACAACCTTTAATTAGTAAATATATTAGTGACGTTTAATAGTAGACACATTTGATATAAATAGTAAATAATGAAGAACTGATAAGTGAATTGATATTAACGAAGGTATTAGAAATTGGTTTAATAATATTTTATTTAATGAAAAATATATTTGAATATTTATCTGAACTCAATTATCCTTTCGCTATCAATTTATGGTATTTTGAAATCTATCTATCACAAGTGGTAATTCAATTAAATCGAATTGCGACAAAAACATTATCAAATACTGACCTTTCATTCATCAAGAAAGGATATTTTAAGAGGCAAAATTAGTGATCAAAATTTAGTGATCATATCTATTATCATAAAGCGACACAGAACTATCAGCCGTTTCAGGATNATTATCAAGAAAGGTTATTTTAAGAGGCAAAATTAGACACATAATATCAACTAACACATTCTTGAAATTTGACAGATATTTGACGGACAATTTTGGACTTAACAACGAAGTGATCATATCTATTATCATAAAGCGACACAGAACTATCAGCCGTTTCAGGATAGGATTACTTCTAGCCTATGTTTCAGTCTATAAATTTTGCTGAAATCTAGAGCAGAGAGGAATAGCGTTCTAATTCTAATCCCACTAATTTCTCCGTAATGTGGAAACTTTCTGAATGTAGTCCTAACACATTCAACGTTACGGCTGATATTTGAATGGAACGGAACCTATCCGGAAATGGTGCATAAATGTGAAATGTATCAAAAACGATAGAGTGACACATTTTATATTTATAAAATTATAAATTTATACTTATAATTTATTAAATTTATTAATTTTAAAATTAAATTTAAATTAAAATTTAAAATTAAATTAAATTTAAAAAATAAATTTATTTATTAAATTTTTATTTATAAATTGACACATTTTTATATTGACAATACAGTAATGTCTCTCAATTTATTGCGCTACTTGACGGTAGTAACGACAAACAATTACTAAAGTAGAAATGCAAATGATAGCGCTGGTGATAAATATGACCGTTGTTGTAGCAATGTTCGCTGCGTTACCTGAAATAAACGTATCACGTTAGCACAGAATCCACGTGACAAACGTGTGAAGGGAATTACTTTTGCTTTTATTATTTGCAAATTCAAGTAAGGAATATTTGAAGGACACTTTTACTGAAACTTGCAAAATACAAACAGGTTCATATGAACTGATTTAGGATGCATTAAGTACTTATCAATTAAACAACTGAGATAGTAATCAGTGTGAAGGATGACATCTTTCACCCAAATTACACTTTACATTTTTATGCTCTAATTAAAGTTGCACTTAATAAGCCTACCTTTACATTTCGAAGAGGACATGCAATTAATGTAAAAGAGCACATTGGATACAATAATCATTGGTAATAGAACTGTCTAAAAAGAAGCTTAACATTTATGCTGGAAATATATTTTTTTAGGTGTCTTTTTGAAATAGATTGATAAATTTCAGAGATAAACGACTGAGGGAAAGGGAATCTATTGTAACTATCTTTTATCATTCTCAAGTGATTAAAATGAATTCTAGATATTAAAATTAAATGAAGTCATTTTCAAAGATTTTAAGCAAAGAAGTAAGTTATTTGATTGTCTTGACTTTGAATAATAGTGAACCAGCCAACAGTGTTCATCTTAGCTGCTTACAGTTTAGACTACTTAATCACTTGGCCATTTTATGTGAAATGGTCTGATTAGGACTTTTTACCGTCGATCTATGCATAATTAAAATTTCGAAAATATGTGAACTGTTGAAAACTAACAAAAATGGCAAGAAGTGGACACAGGAGACATTTATTGTCCAGACATGTGGCAATAAAGCCCAGAATAGCTGCACCGAGAAAGATCACCGGTATACCGATAAAGAAAACTTTTTCAACAACTTTATCCGTCTTATCAAAGTTCTGTATGGTATGGAAGACTTCCAAGCTTCCAGCAAATACCGTAACAGATACCACAATGTACATCCATATCTTTGATATAATTCAGTTTTACTTTGAACTCTTTTTTCTTTTTTTTTTTTTTTTCCTTATTTCACTCTCATAAAAATGAAACATAATCAGTAGCCCAAGATGTCTAGTATGAGTAGTGGCTTTCCTGCAAATAATCTATGTTCATTAAACTCAGGATGTAAATTTCCATATAAGATTACCTTAATATTGCAACCCAAAAAGGTGTTTTCAACCATTCCTGCAAAAGTAAGCTAATTTTTGACTAAAATTCCAGTGTGAAATTAAACTAGACAATCGGAAAATGTACGCTTATATGTGAAAACTGATAAGCACAGAAAAAAGACAATTTCCAAAACAACCGCCGTAACACTATTTGCCACTTATTATTTAATGGTTAATTCACTCTAATCATAAATATAACTATCTTCTTTAAAAAATTCGTTTTTTTTTTTTCTTTTTTTTTGGCATGAAAAACTGGCCACAAAATTTCTTAAATGTTTAGCATATATATTATTTGTTCAGACATGAATAATTTAAGATTATGTAAGTAAATAGCCTGTAATGACAAAATGTTGAATCCAACTTCTCATCCACAATATTTCATCATCCCCTACCTAAAGTTTAATTGTTAAATATCTTGTACAGTATTGGAGATAAAATAGTCTTATAGTTTACACTGAGAGCTTCTTCCATAGTATCTACTTAGGATAGCCAATTCGAAAATTAGTAATGCCTCCGAAATTGCAATGGTCTCAATTTTCCATTGAAAATGAATCAATTAAAGGTCGAATGAATTATACAAATATTATTACTTCCAAATCCAAAGCGAAGAGAGTCAGAAGTGCCAAAACTTGTGCATACCAAAACAAATAAAAACATTTTATCATCCAAAACAAACAACAAATTGTAAATCAGCACTAAACAAATTAATGGATTTTAGATGAGTATCGGTCAGCAGCAGCTTTTAACTTGATCAGCAAATCATTGGTTTTCACTAAAGCCAAAGGTGTCTGTTTTTCCTGGAAAAAGAAAAAAACATGAATAATATCACTTCAATATATGACGAAAGAAATAATCATCCATTCACGTGTTGTTAAAGTACAATATTGTAGTTATTAATATGAAAAAAATGAAAGAAAAATACGCCTAAGAAAACAGCTAGAGAATCATTTCGTTTCACCCTTCTTCTAACTAAAATACTATTAATTCAGGTAGCCCGATACTCACCAGTAGAAAGTAAAAAATTACAATAATTTAAAGCTTAACTCTCGAGCACTCAAAAATAGTTGAAATGAACATAATTTAAACAACTTAATGAAAACCTTGTTTTCGAAATATAAGTCGGCACCATTTTCTGCCAACAATATAGCAATGTCTTCCCGTTGTTCTTCCACAGCCAAATGTCTACAATTTATCCTCACATTTGTCAACAGTTTCCAAAACCTCTCTAATTAGTATTATATTAATTGATGAGAAATTTATTTCAAGTCTACTAATAAAAGAGTGATAAACAACGAAACGTCTGAAAAGCAAAAATCTCAGAATTATTTTGATGCTGATTACAAAGACAAAATGAAACAATAGATGAAGCTGAAGCTCTGTTCATAGAACAGCGGATAGTGCAGCAGATGTGAAATCGTCTGACGGAATAATGAGAATACTCAGAAAAATGACAGAATTTAAGTAAGTTAATAAGCCGGAAACGACAGTATTCCTCAGGTTAATGAATTAAAGGGACACAAAAAGAAACAAGGAAACATAAAATATAACTACTTCAGAACATTTTTAGGAGTATATTTTTTACAGCAGAATTGAAAAGGAAAAAAATTACCGATAAAATCATTTATTGCTTCACGGAACAAAAAGCTTATAATCATCCAATGTATTTAGTAAACTTACAGAGGTGTACAACCAGCGGAATCAGTGAGATTAATCCTTAAGCTCGGTTCGCTTAGTAAAATAGGTACAATCTAAAAAAAATCTTTTTATTCAGTTGCAACATTCGTAACAACTTTATGGATAATGCGTGCACATGAAGTCGGAGCATTCAGCAAACTTACATGCAAACATATATTAGGTAGAATTTCAACGATATATTAACGGATTTTATCTACCTTTTCATGACCTTGAGAGGCAGCTCGATGCAGTGGTGTTGCTCGATAATTGTCCTGTGCATTCACGTTTGCGCCATTTTTTAGCAAAATTGTCGTGATCTTAAGTATGCAAGTCATACTAAAGAATTTAAAACTCCAAATTAAGTCTGTTCATTAAAAAGGACTTTAATTAAAAAGCATATTAATCAACCAAAAAACGGGCTGCAAGTAATTGAAATAGCGTGAAATCATACCTGTGGTCTATTTTTACTTGCAGCATAGTGTAAAGCAGTTTGTTTATTATTATTTGGAGTATTAACATTCACCAGAGGAAGATTGATTAAATATTTAACCACTTCTAGTCGTCCAGCTGAACATGCAATCATCAACGGTGTCCAACCCATCTGCAGTTTCGAGTAAATCTAGATTTCCAACAGCGCGGCATTTCTCATTAGAAGTGACGTAATATTAGGTATCTTAGGTATACAAGTATTCAACTAGAATCTAAAATTGGAGATTTGGTTTCATTATAAAAAAAGAGCTCTAATATGAAAAAAAAAAAAAAAAAAAAAAAATTGAACTGCAAATGAAATTAAATAATTCAACATTAAAATTATTTTGTTTCCTGTAGCAGTGGATAATAGAAAAAGTCATCTCTTCTCGCACTTACATTTAAATAGAATTTCGTACGCNACATCTAGAATTATTTTGTTTCCTGTAGCAGTGGTAATAGAAAAAGTCATCTCTTCTCGCACTTACATTTAAATAGAATTTCGTACGCCAATCTATTTAAAGGACTTGGTTTCCTCTTATCTATCTACAAGAACATCCAGTATCATAACCTTCACAAAGATCTGAGAAAAATTAACTTGTATGATTCCAGACTTACGTCGTCTGGTGTTATAGCGTCATCTTCCTGCTGTGATATGCAGAACTGAACGATCTCTAAACAACCACCACTTGCTGCCCAATGAATTGCTGTTCGACCAGACTTGAAAAAGGAATGTAATAGGTTAATGACAAACGATTTCATGAGAAAGCTTGGTCAAGAAAATGAATAAAAACCCAAACTTTTCTGAATTTCAAGCTTCGAGTTTGCTTATCGAACTGAGCAAAGAGAATAGTATTCCCCTTATGAGGATTTTAATAGAAAATAAATTATATCAGGGAAATTCCTACATCATCCTTCGCATATCTCAAAGTACCGTATTTCTGCAACAATCGTTTCGCATCATCTGCTCTATTCTGACGCAGTGAATCGATAAGTTCTGCTCGAGCCATTTCTAATGTTTTTGCAGGTTTCTCGTCCATCAATTTCCTTAAGCGAAAAATTAGTGACAATACAAAACAGTGAAACATCGATAATCAACAAAAAAACTCTTCCAACAATACAATTCTATCATAAATCTTACAAAATTTTTTGCTTTCTGTTTCTTCGGGCTACAACCTTAAATTTTAATTCCATCTTAAAAGCGTTTGATTAAAGGGAGCGAAAGGCTTATTACTCATCAACAATTCCTGCTATAACAGCTATAGTAGTAAAGCTATTAACACCAATAAGATGGTACATATCATCAATGGAAAACAAAATAATAGCGGAATGATTCCATCCGTAAAGCACATTACGAACATTAGCACCAATTTTCATTTGATATAAAAACATATAAAAACATAAGAAGTTTGACACATTGGTTTAAAAAATAATCGAAAATACTCGTTTCCTTAATATATACAATATAACAACAACATATAATAGTAATGCAAAAGTTATTAAAACTTTGTCTGTACATTCTCGCCGACCATATTTTGATATCAATTTCCCACCACTCTGAAGTGCAGAATATGATCAAAACTTATATAAGCTGAGCTTTTAATAAAAAAATTTTCAGAAGTTAGAACTCTCGTCCTGTATTATTATTTAACGAAAACAAATTGCCCATTCTTTAAAGGAAATTTTTTCCAAAATTTAGCAAGCTGAGATTAAGTACCTGTATATGAGCACCCAATGATGAATATTCACATTCCGTATCTCTAAGAAGAGATGACGAATGAATTAATGTCGAAGTTGTGTCCTCAGACAGTTTCAACTGGTCGCTCATTTTTGTAACCAGTGATGTAAGGCTTTCTGTTGCCTTAAATATAAGTTAATTCTTAATTCAGAGGTCAGACGTATCTAAAATTGAAATTCCGCAGCTGATTACGGCTACAGTTTTCACAAGCTTAAAATAATAAAAAAAAAATTATGACTGACTGATTAAACAATAAAGCTTCACTGACTTAAACAACAAGCGAGAATTTTTTGAATCGTTTTCTTTATTGCTAACAATTAAAAAAAAAAAAAAGCTTAATATTAACGCATACTTTCAAGGTTTGCGCCTTCAGATTTTCAGCACGTTTCTGACGACTTCTAAGTTCAATGTCCTGAGAATCTTTACCATCTTGCAATAAATATTTGCGTGACTGCATTTCTATAATATTTCTTTGAGGTTACACTGATCCATCAAACACACAAATTTTTGTATTTATTTAAAAAATCTTAAGTTTCAGAGTTTTATCCAATAAACTTACCCATGATTTTCGAAAATTCTAAAATTGCTTGACGAAGCATTTGGTGATTCTTTTCTAATTCACAGCGATGCTCCTTCACTTGAGCTAGTAACTCAACACGATCATTCCGAAAACTCATCTAAATGTGCAAATCACTACATAGCAATGTTCAAATAAATGAAAAATCCATCTACTTCACATGATTATTAAGAAATAGAACGCAACAAAAATGGAATTACCTTATTTCCGAATTTCTCCAAGGCATCAATCAAATGGGCAAGTTCGGCCATTTCATCTTTAATATTTCGGGTGCACAGAGTTAATTCTTTCTGGGACATAAACGTCTGTTGCCTTCAAATAAAGCATTGTGAGAAGCGTTACACATATATATATCATATCCCAAAATGAATTATATGGACTAAGAATATGCACATAAATTCTAGGAAAATATATTTTAGACTGAGTAAAATTTACTTTTTTACTAAAGCCTTTGAACGATTTATTGAGTCAACCACGGTTCTCTAGTATCATTGAAGTTATTTATATAGTTCCATTACGCTTATGGAATAAAAAATCTTTAGAGCAAAAAAGGAGCTGAAGCAATATCGAAACTTGTGGAAACAGTTGACAGTAGTGCCTTCGTTAGCACATAATCTTAAAAGATGAAGTGCTTAATATTTAAACCACAGCTGATATTGTACTTCATCAATAAACACCAACCTAATTTCTTCGATATGATTTTTGATGGCAATATCAGCTTTAAGAATATCTTGCTGACAAACTTGTAGCTGTATGAGATTTAAATTTTGCATCTTTCGATGTGACAGTTATGCTTCCCAACAGAATCACTTTTCTTCCTATCGGATATGAAACCAGCTTATTCACTTAATGAATTCCAAAACCTGATAATGATAAAAGATTGGAAAACGTAGCTTCCCATAAAAATTTTACCTTTTCTTCATTAGATACTTCCAATAAAGAAAAAAAAAAAAAAAAAACCCACTACTCAGTACTCAAATTATGTAGCGAATCGCAGCGCATATGCTAGTTCGGAAATGATGGAAACTGTGAAAAGAGATGTAAGTCAAATGACTTCGGCCTACAGTCAACACTTTTCGAAAAGCTGAATGGAAGTTAACCGCAAGAAATTATCAAAGAATTAAACATGTATAGTTTACTATTTATGCAATTTCTATGGTTTCTAAAAATTTCATCGAAATGCGACAATGTTTACGACCAAACTTGCTAAGATCTATATAAACAGTGACAAAAATGACAATAACAAATCACACTTCATAACCATACTGCCTCATACACTTCTTATGAGCTTCTATTAGTTCTCCACAATGTTCTTCACCGAATAAAATAACGCATTCATCTCTGGCCTGCAAGTTTAGAACAATTTGAGATTATGAAACTGAATGTTATGCAAACTAGTTCGACCATCTCAGTTACAAAACAGTTTTTCTATTAGTGGCTGTGTAATATTGTATATGCGGCTTACTGGAAAAGGAGGTTCATGCCAATCTACGAAATTAGTTTTCAACTTTTTATTCGATGGATCTAGTTGTTTTACAATTTTCAAAGTGTTTTAAATTCTACATTTTTTTTATTCAGAGAAAATAGCTCATTTATTTAGCTGGTTTCTAGCGGTTATTCTTTTCTTTTTTTTTGTCTTGAACAACTTGAAAACCTGTATAAGAAGAATTACAAATGAAAAAATATTAAATTAAGACGAAAAAAAAAAAGTATTTTAGGTCAGTTCATGTTGAAAAATACAATAAAACAATAACATTCGACTAGTTTGACAATGTAACATCAAAACATCATGTAAAATACACAACATCGAAATTTTTACAATTGCCCCCCCCCCCCCCCCCCCCTCCTTTCAGATTAAATAAATTGACCTTTTTAGTTTCTGGACAAGCGCAACATGGTTTTGGCTTTTTAAGACTGTCATCCTTCACTGATATCAAACATTCTTTACCGTCAGTCATCTGTAAGATATGATTATAATAAGGAAGTTCAACTAAACATCAGTATACATCAGACTTTTGACAACGTTAGCATATTCCCAATATATCTCAAGATGCAAGAAACGAACGAACTTGAGTTCTATTATTGCTTTATGACCCATTGTAGAATATAGAATTCGACTTCTACTCATTTACAATACGTCACAACACAACTATAACAAAACCACTGTTTACCGATTGAGTCTGTTAAATGACTGAGTGAGTGATTTGAGACTATTTCTGGAAAAAATTCTGACAATTATGAGCAAACTATGACAAACAGAGATGGACGAATGAGAATAGAAGGGAAAGCAGAGAGCATAGAACATAAATTTATTAGCTTACCACTTCTACTTGCGATTGTTAAATCTTCGACTAATTACACTGCCACTCTCGTTGTAAAGCTAGGTTGCTCACGTGAAATTAAGTTGAAGAAGCAGTAACAAACTGTTCGCGAAGTGAGTACAAATTTTCAAAGGGAAAATAACTTTACTCAATACTCCTTTTTTATGCAGTTATGCAAAAACACAGAGACAATGAAAAGACGAGAATACGAAAAATAAAATCGAATTGAACCGATCATTTCTAAGCTGTTGAATTAACGAAAATTCTAACAATATGAAATTCAAGCCCGTACGCATTAAGTGTACGGAAATTTACGAATACGAACGAGGCAGCCAAGCGCGAGATTCTAGTGGCAAAAAAAATCTGAAATTATCTTATAAATGAAATATTGGCACAACTTTGCAAAAGCAGCCTGGTTGTTTTCCAAAAACAGTGTTAATACCAATTAGTCGTCGGGCAATAATCGAGCAAGAAAAACAAAAATTTTAATGAGCAACAAAAGGTACAATTTTATAATATTCATCTAATTTTAGCAATGAATAAACCGGTAATTCAATTGGTGATTTACAGTGCTAAGGAAAAAATTTTTCTAGATGGATTAATATCAAAAAAAAAAAAAAAAATTAGAAAGACTTTGATGCAAGGTAACATTCTCTAAGAAAAAATATGATGCAGATGACATCATAGCATTTGAAACGAATAGAATTAAACTTTGAATTATGCTTTTCTAGAGATCGTAATCTGACGAAAAATGTCACTTACTAACCGATTTAATTATAAAAAAAAAAAATTAGAAATTTGTGTCTCTCACGGCCCTGGAGGCTCACTTAGGCTTCAGTGATAGGATGCATGTACAGAAAGCAGGAAGTGTTTATGAATTTTAATGAAGTCTTGGAAAATGTTATTAAGTTAAAAAAATAGACGAGAGAACCAAATTCTTTGACTTTATCCTGTTTTCAAAATCCAAACCAGCCGTTTTCCTATCAGTGAGAAGTTATTATCGATTCCATTCCACCTAAAAATAAATTTAGAGGAGAGAAAATCAGACATCCGCTTTTAAACTGAAAAATCCAACTACTTAGTTAATTTCCAGGTAATTTAGGAGATACTGTTTGGAAGGCTAATAAATCAAAATTCCTGCTTATGAAAATGCGGTGTATCTGTGACTTGAATTTCCGAATATATTTAAAAGTTAAGTTTTAAAAAAAAGTCTAAAACTTTACTTATATCTCCCATTTATATCCTGTATCTCCAAATCACTGCATTTTAAGATTACAACTAGGGAAGCAAACGATCTAAAAAGCTGTTTTGGAAATTAAAGATGAAAATAACCTGTGAACTGCATCATATAATACACCATTAAAAAATATAATTTCATCCAAAAACATAATCAGTAGCTCTCGATAAGTCCCACCAATTGCAGCTCAGTGCCGAGATCGCTTCTTCCTGGAAAGAAAGATGCCGTAAACGGGAAAAATAAATATAAACTTGAAAACCAAACTTAAATTCCTGAATTTTGGTCACTTCAACTTCTATGAATTCAACCTGCTTGACCCCCATGTCTTTCAACTTGTCGATTTTGTTCCAAAATTCATCGTCTCGTCTGCCTTCCGCTTTCGCATAGTGCTGCGCCCAAAACCGTGCTGTTCGCTAAATTTAATAATGTAGATATCTACTAAAAAAAAAAAAAAAACAATAAATTGAACAGTTATTAACATTTCGATTACAAATAAATTAGTTATCTGACCTTGTAAAGTTGCGGATTATCCATATACTGCCTCGCAACAACAGCATCCTGAGGGTCATTTGGCTCGGGTAAAGTTAAAAGCGCTTGGATACTCAGTAAAACAGTACGCAAAGTTAGAGAAGCAGCCCTGCAAAACTGAGGGTATATATATAACACGATATTGTTTCATGTTATCTCTAAAAATCAAACCCACAAATATTCCACATTACGAGACTATCTAGTCCCTGAACAATTAGCCCGCCAAATAAATATTTCAGAAAGAATGGAAAATTTTCAGGTTTATATTGGCAACTTACCACTGCTCTTTTAATATATCAAGACAAATTGTCCCGGTCTGCGAACTGATATTTGGATGCCAAATTTTTGTAATAAATTTGCACTGTAAAAAGTATCAGATACTTTTTAAAAAATGAAGAGTAAATGAGAACAGTACCGTTACACTGAAATTTTTTTTGCACTGACTTATTTCAAATTGCGTTACTTCGAAAGAAAAAAATTGATTTGAAATTACAGAAAATTTTCTAACGACTTTCTACGAAACACTCACTACAGGTGGTTGAAAGGGATATTCATCTGGAATTGTGATATCCAACGCATAAGTACCACCTTCGTATGGACTGTCCGGTGGCCCGCGTATCTCCCCTCGTATTTTTGTCAGCGAGTCATTCCTGATTTCAATCATTACACCTGTTTCTGCCAGCTGAAAATTTTGAATAAAAAATTCAAATTCCAAGTTCTTTTGAAATTTCCGCTTTGACAGAAAAAAAAAAAAAAAAAAAAAAAAACAAAAAAAAATAAATTCAGAGATCCGATGCATTTTACCTAGATTTGCTTCCTGATTTCTTCCTGACTTCCTCTATCATAATCAACTGTGCTGTCGACTTAAATTTCTATACATACACAGAAATAAGAAAATGCAGCAACGTATTTTGAAAGAAGGCACAAACTTCTTTATTGGTGATTATTTCTTTGCATTCTCGTTGCACACGTGAGAAAGCAATATTCTGAGACATCATAGGAATGGCCTGGTCTGGATTGATCGACTGAAAATTAACATTTCATACAAAAACAGAGCTGCAAAAGAGACGAGGAACTGAAGACCAATTCATTGAATGAGATACTAGAATACTAGAAGATGGAGCACTTACGCTACTTGTGAAGGCAAATGGATACGACGCTCACCTATACGTCAAACCCCAACTAATGAGATGACGGTGACCCCATCAGCTCTAAATTTTCACGACTCTCTTTTCACAAGGCCGCGAGACAGCTGTTAAATGAAGGCTTATCCTGATTCATTTGCCGTACTGATTCGGTTGATTCGTGTTGGATTAGGTGGGTTAGTTTTGTGTTATCTTTGAGTTGATTTCAGGTGACCCGCTGGGTTAACTCAAATTCATCATGGCCAAGTTAGTAAGGAAGAAGGAATTAGCTGTTGGGAAGGAAGAACGAAAACCGGGAGTGCTAAAGAAGTCGAGTCTGTGGTCAAAATGCTGGGTTACTGGGGTGATGCTGACGGGTTTGTGCTATGTTTAATTCTTTCTCTGATATGTTAGTACTTATGAATAGCACTGATTTTTGATCCTTAGACTTAAAGTAAGGTGTTAAATTAATATTGCTCCCGGAGAGTTACTATAGAATTATCTACATACTTTTCTAAACAAAAGAAACACACCGTTAGCATTATGCCAGTCAGGAAGAACCGTTGTAAAGTTGTATTTCAGAATGATCGTTCTATTCTCATACATATATGCTAGAGAACAGTCATACTTTCCCTAGTTTCATGTTTATATGGGCATTATTACATGTCCTTTCAAAGCAGTCTGATCGAACGCGAACTGAACTGTCACTTTTGATGAATATGTTTTTTTATTTTTTTTTTTTTTTTTGTAGTCCTACACTATTTGTTTCTCTACACGTATAGACATAGAATACAATTCCCACATAGGTTTTGTATATAAAGAGCTAAGGTGGATTTTTAATCGTTGGACTAGCATGTCTGTGTGTATCATCGAAAATTTTTGTAGTTGGAAGTATTCATTCCTAGAAGTTCGTAGGTAGCATTTAATTCATTCCGGCAAAAATTCATTTTGAGGAAAACATTCGGCACATCTTGTCTTGTACTGCATTCAGAAGTTTGACTCCTTATAAACTTTTATGCTACATTAAGACAAGCATTTATAATGATTCCTGCAGATCAAAAAATATTTACGCTGACTGAATAGTTATTGTAATTGTTAACAAGTGCATTGAGTACTTCTTTACAATGACAGTATCAAAACAACAACTTTTATTAATGAATTTAATTGTTCAGTATTGAGTTTCGTGCCTGAAAATTAGTTAACGAAAAGAGATATTTTATCATTTTGCTTTACATTAGCTCATCTCAAAAAAAAGAAAACCAGCGATCAGTGATTCTACACGGTTTCAATGTTTTAATGCGTCGTTTACAGCAAGAAGCAGAATTAAAAATTTTTCAGAACAAACAAGTTTTTTTTTTTTTCCGAAAATGATGATTTATCCAATATATCTGGAAGTCTTTGAAATTCTAAAACGTTTAGAGAAGTTACCTACATTTCCTTTACTTTTCTGATGTTAGGATTGTAGCACCCGGCGAAAGTTGTATTCATCCGCTGGAAGAATAATTCGATTTCCTGGAATTTGGCCAGTTTTAGAACATCCTTTCTGATTTTAACAGATTTGAATAAAATGAATTTGAAGAATAGGGTTGAATCAACCTCCTGTTTTGAGAGACTTCTTTTTTCGATATTGTCTCGATAAAAGTCCTTGATTTTATCAGTTAATTCGAGCCTTCTTAATTTTTCCATTGCTCTGCAACTCCTTTTTTAGATTTATTTGTCTACTTGTAGACAGAGTAAACCTGGATTAGTTGGTTATTGTTTTAGCTTTCTTGCATTTATCGCATTTGTGACATTTTGACATCTTGCTGAGGCGGTCTTGAAATTTCTTCACTTTTAAAGATTTTCTTCAAAGCTGATTATAATAGAAATAACCTTCGTTGTGCTTGACTCAAACTATGAATTATCTCTTTGAGTGCTTCAGGCACATCATTTTCATCATTCCATTTGTCATATTCCATGTTCAACTCTAAATCACCGTCCAGTTTGTTTCTGATAAAATCATTTATAAGATTGGGATCATTGCTATCGGTGGCTTGCTGCAATCGTTCCAACTCTTTCGCACCACAGCGATCTAGTATTGTTCGTACACATTTAGGCTCGTTTGCGTAGCATTCGAATTTATCACTCTTCCTATACAAGGAATGAAGGCGGTAACATTTGATGGATATTTACAATTCTGCTCTTTACATTTATAAAAAGTTAGTATTTTTTTTATAAAGGCATACTGAAAGAGCTTCCTAATCATATTCCACAGCCAAATCAGGATGTTTTCTGTTGCTTCTTTTTTTGCACGTTTTTCGTTGTAATACTCCAGAATGGCATACTGATCTATCTGCGGTAATTCTCGTTCAACTTTTGTGTTCCAGAGAACACGAATTATACTGTATATGGTTGCATTCTGAAATTTAAGTCATTAGATTTATTTGAACTTTTAAATTGGAAGAACTAAAATATAGTTAGAATTTAAAAGGCAGGAAAAAAAAAAATAAGTGAAAAGACTTACTCTGTATGCTTCAGCATATTTAAATTGTTCCTTTGTGAAATTTAGCGGTGCGAATGCATTCAGGAAATCTCCATCAATGTCCATCGCAGAATTATCTGGAACCCTATATCTAGCGTCTACGAAACTCTCCGGTGTTCTATCGTTTGCTCGGAGCAACTGTAAGTTCGAAGTAGAATTAATATTTTTAGCCTAACTGCATTAACGATTAATTGCAAAGGATATTTTAAATTTGTATATTCTACTACATAGAAGCTAGGGAGCTTATCAAGTTCTAAAGCAGTGTAAACGGCTAAGGGAAAATTAAGAATAAATGCCTAATTTGTAGTTGGAGTTTGCTCTGAAAATTTTTGAAGATTTTTTTTTNGTTCCTTTGTGAAATTTAGCGGTGCGAATGCATTCAGGAAATCTCCATCAATGTCCATCGCAGAATTATCTGGAACCCTATATCTAGCGTCTACGAAACTCTCCGGTGTTCTATCGTTTGCTCGGAGCAACTGTAAGTTCGAAGTAGAATTAATATTTTTAGCCTAACTGCATTAACGATTAATTGCAAAGGATATTTTAAATTTGTATATTCTACTACATAGAAGCTAGGGAGCTTATCAAGTTCTAAAGCAGTGTAAACGGCTAAGGGAAAATTAAGAATGCCTAATTTGTAGTTGGAGTTTGCTCTGAAAATTTTTGAAGATTTTTTTTTTTATTGAAAAAATATTGGATACTAAAAAATTGCCTTTAAAAAATAATAAAAGAAATAACGGTTGGGATATTTTATGATGGCATGACGAAAATTGAAACAAAATAGTATGACATTTCGAGTAAAATTCTTTACTCCTTTTCCACGTAGGTACAGAATTAATTGACGGAATTTCTTCGTTGCTAACTTACTTCACTCCGTTTATGATCAATCATGATTTTGAGCGAGGCATAATTCTTTTCGCTGAGATACCTGTCCAGCGCTTCAGTTTCTGTTCTGCTCAAATTACTTAACAAATAGAAGATAAGATTTGACGATCTTGTATCATTGCTTATTCGTCGCTCCGTGAAAATATTCCCAACTGATGAGGCTTTTATCACTGCAATGAATTGTAAAAATTCATTGACACACAAAATTTTTATTGAGCCCTCAGAATACGCCTTAGCTGTTTAGGAATGCCTTTTTTCGTACTTTTCTTTCTGATTTTCTTGGTCTTACACTTTTACATCTTAAAATCCAAAACTATTTGCCAAACTTCTCATAAAGTTTTTTACTCTTGGAAGAAGTCTATCAAATATTTATGTGCATGTTATGTATAGCAGAGTTTATAGTTTTTCGAAGGATAATAATTGATCGTTTCATAGCATCAAATAAAGTTTTATCGGTATGTTTACCGAATAGCGGGCTTATATGCTGTTTGCAGGAAGAAATAGTTTGAGAAATAGAAACTTCTTATCTTAACTTGTTTCAGCTTTCCTCTTCAGAAAGTGCGTCATTGTTAATACTTTAAAAAATAAATAAATAAATAAATACAAAATTTGGTAATCGCGTTTGGGAACAAATACATGCTCTAAACATTTTACTAGCTTCTTAAATTAATTTACCATACAGTAATTATCTACTCATTTTACGTAATAGGTTTGATTTATCATACAACCGTGTAATTTTCATATTTGATTTTCCAGTAGTTTTTACAGGTTTAATTTTCATTACCTCTTTCTTAGTACATCTTCAATGAATTGTAGCTAGATCCATAAACTGAGTGAATTCTAAATGTAAATTCTAGATTCTCTATAATCACTATATAGTCATATCTTGCTGAAGCCGTTATTTTTGGCTGGTGTTAATGTTTTCAGTCATCAGGCCATTCATCTTAGTCCATCTTTGTTTGCTGTTAGTTTCGAACTATCAAATCTCTGACAGAATTTTATCGAATTGCTTAATGTTTCTGCATACATGTTTTGTTACATTTCAGTACCATTCATTAATTGCCACTGCATACAAACTGGTTTTCCTTCAAAATAATATAGCATACCCCAGAAATCGGTCGTCCAGAAGACGCAAAAAAGGATGATTCTGTTGCCGACTCCCATACAATGTCAGATAATACTGAAATTTTGAAAAGAAACCAGTAGAGTAATTTTTTTTAATAATTGAATTTCAAACTGATAATAAAAAATCGCTCTTTCCATTCAGTTGTTCCAGAGTGAGTGCCTTGGAACCATATTGAACAATAATGGGCTAATAATAACTTCAATCTGTAATCTTGAATATTGATATTCTTTAATATTAAGAAGTAATTGATGTTGGGACAACAAAGATTGAAAAATGTAAAGTTGCCTGCGCTAATGAAAACTTCAGGAGCAGCAGAGAGCGAAAGAAGAATGACTTGTTTTGGGATTAGGAGGATAATGATTTTTTGATAAATGATGTGGAAGAAAGCTAGAGTAAATTAAAAATTTTATTGTCAGAAAGCTGTGGAAAAAAATTTCCAAATAGTCTTTAAAATGTTTACCTTAAACAGGAAAAAGAAATTGATTTGGCCCTCTCCAAATCTCCATTTTAGTTAAAAAAAAAATAAATAAATTTTTTTTTTTTTTTTAGCTTATAAGGATAGAATAACTATTCTTGTCATTTTTGGATTTTGTTGTAATCGAACGTACCAATGCTGTAACGATTTGTTGACTGGTTCCGTATACTGTACTAAGTCCCAGACACGAAACTAAATATGCACAGCGAATTCCCGTAAACAAACATTGGCATGTGTCTTGCGTTGATTACTTTCAATTTCTCTTTCCATTGTGTCGTGAAAGTTCAAAAAGAAAAAAAAAAAAGAATTTGTAGTCCTGAAAGTAGTTACTTTTCGTCGATAAGTCGAGAAAGCTGAGTAAATAATCATTTAGCGTAAAAATCCATTAATTGATTATACAGTTTGTTTATAGAACATGTCTCTTTTTCATATTTTTAATATAGTTTTAAAAGGATAAAAAAAGGGGTATAGGAAGCTTTAAGCAAAAAATATTTAGATGACACTAGTGATATTTTGAATGAAATGAAGGGGACAATAAATACTAAGTGTTTCTTCCACTAGTGGTATTTCAGAAGAAGAGAATTTATTAACAGATCTAAAAGTTAGCGTCGAGGAGCACTGAAACAATTGATAAATGTACATAGCAAATATAGACCGCAAGAGTATTAGAACTGCTACAGTATGACCTTGGCCTCTTTTTTGGTAGCACTCATTCTATCTGGAAAAAATAGGCTTTAAATAGTCTGAAGTTTAGCAATGTAAAATGAATGGATTGTTCGTAATTGTTGTTAAGAAAAAAAAAAAAAAAAAAAAAAGACTGAAAATGAATGAAAACTCTCAGCTGTTGTCTGTGGTCGATTTTAAAACAACCATTTTAGACGTAAAAAAGAGTACGCTGTCCATATCTATTGTATGATCGGTAATTATAGTGGTCACTTATTCTGTCTGCTTTTTCTCTTTTGACTAAAAGATAAATTTTCTCTCCTCGATAGCTCTCCTGCTTTCTTAATTCACACCAGATTTCATTTTTTTTTTTTAAGGCAAAAAATTTATTTTTCTAATGCTAATGATTCACCTTAAGTCTTCGCTGTTTTCAGATTTTAATAGATTTGTAATGAAAGTGAATTAAATTAAGAAAAAGAAAGTAAACAAAATTATTTTTATATAGAGAAATGTGAAGGGTTTTGAACAGTTTNCTTTCAGATTTTAATAGATTTGTAATGAAAGTGAATTAAATTAAGAAAAAAAAAGTAAACAAAATTATTTTTATATAGAGAAATGTGAAGGGTTTTGAACAGTTTATTCCGATTACATTAGTTTTTCTGTATTTGTAATTGTTTCTACTGTACTTTCAAATCTTTGGAATTTTTGAAATTCAGTTTCAGCAGTTATACCGGCAGTAATGAATTTTTCACATATCGGTACACTGTTTGAAAATGATCGACATTTTTCACATTTGGCCGATTTTGAACGTGAAATGGCTTACCGCACAGAAATGGTTTGTTCCTTTAGATTGGCTAATAAAATATTAAAACAGTAAGTATTGGAAAGTGGAGGGGTCTATCAGGAAAAGGCATTTCAAGCAATAGGGACTGCAGAGATAGGTCGAGAAGCACAGCTAGATTCGATAGCTTCAAGCAAAGTTTTGTTGTTAGGTTCTAAATTAAAAAAAAGATATGACCATCCACTGTGAGAGGCTAGAACAATTTTCTTGAATTTGAATTAGCTCCATTAGCAATAAGCTGATTCCGTCAGCTTTATTAGCAGACAAAAACGTTGAACACTAGAATTATTAACTTATTTAGGGTTGGTAAGCTAGCTAGATAATGAAGTGTGAGCAGAGTAAAAAAAGAAGAAAACTTTAATAAGGGATGAAAAAGGGAGTGAAGTGAGGTGAGAAAGATCTGTCGAAGAGGATACATTTTTATGCGTGTAAAAACTTTTTGCAGTTTGCGTTGTTGAGCTGAAAAGTGGGATAAGTTGGAGACGTTAGTGCTAGAAAAGGATATTTGTGAATGAAGTGAAAGAATATTGGTAATATTGTTATGCTTATTATTTATGAATTTATTTTTACCTGCAGTAAATATTTTGAATAATTGTTAAAAGAATGAAATAGGCTTAGTTTACTAGTTTTTGTTGTTGAAAATTGTTGAGAAGTGAGAAAAGAATAGAAGGATATGTTCAGAGGAAGAGCAATAAAATAACAATATTGATAGTGAACAAAAGATTTGTCATTTTCTTCCCGAACTAATAGTAAAAGTATTTGTAAGTGGGTAATGTGGAGCAGTAGCAAAAAGTAAGTAGTTCAGAGGTGTTTGTTGACAGTTAGATTGAGGATAACTACTAGATCGAATATTTATCATCAAGATTAAAAAAAGGTGTAAGAAAGAGAAAGCACAGATGTCTGTCTGGCTGCTCGGATGGATGGATGGGAGTGCAGATGAAATGTTCCTCTGATAATAATAGTAGTTGTTGGTATCGTTGACTTGATGACAATTATGGTTGTGTTGCCTGCCTGCTCACCTCCCCCCCAGAAAATCGAGTTCTTTTTCTGAACTGCATTGACAAACACGATGATGTCTCCTCATCCATCCTCTGCATCCTTCTTCCTCTTCACTGGTTGACACTTTTGAACTAATGAAAATGATGCGATACTCTCGAGTACAATATTCAGTGCATTTGTTCTTTCACTTGCTTTGATGGTAAAATTCTCTGACGGTAAATTAGTTTCTTTCCTTCCTTTTCTAGCATCATTCTTCTCTCATGATGTTACTACACACTTTCTGTTGTTGAACATCTGGCAAGTGTGATGATGATGAGCAAGCTGTAAAGTTATTATTTTTGAAATAAAAAGATCATTATCAAAAACGTCAAATGTTTTCCAGTCATTATGACAAAGAATGGAAATGAATGGTGGACAACAATGCTTGGCGTGTTTTAATCTCTTTTTGTTGACCCTAAAATTTTCTTTATTCTTTGTTTAAGAATCCAATGAGTAGGAGGTGACCTTTTCAGTAAACAGAATGTATTGCTCGTTTATGACCTTGGCTAATCTTTGAATTGAACAGTGTTTCGATAATTCTTTTCGCTTGTGCTTGAGGGGAAAGTTGAATGGAATTCATATGAATATATATATATATATTTTTATCACTGTCATTTATTAAAAGGAATCAATCAGTGGCATAAGCTTATTTAATTGAATTTGCTTGGGGAGGCAATTTTAAAAGAAACATTTTATTTCAGTAGTAAACTATTTTCTAACCTAAGATCTAGACGGCTTTTTTTAGTGGCTGCATTTTCTAGTCTACGAAATTTACTGTTCGATTAAAGAATAATATGTTTAGATATCCAGTTTGCCAATTTATTATTCCTGAAAGAAACGACATCATTTGAATGTAAATAATTAGTATTTGTCGGTCAGTTCTCTTCATTCAAGACTACTACATTTTTGAGCTCTTTGCTTATGTATTCCACTTAAACACGATCTGTGGGCGGAAAAATACCTATGGGTGCTGGAACAGACTGAATAAGATATGGAATATGAAATAGCGAGTCCATAGTTCGAGGAACAAAATAAATATTCATTCTAATAGAAATATTGAAGTCTTGAATTGGTAAGATGGCAAAAACAGTGCCGAAATGATTCCAGAAGCAGCTGTCGCATTTGGACGCATTTTTGCAGAAAAAAAATTTTTCTCCTAAAGGGTCTTTTTTGAGATATTATCCATAAATTATAGCTTTATTATTGTGTGCAATAGTTCAAAGTATCGAACTGCCGCACATTTATCGTATTGGAAAAAAAAAAAAGTGTAAAAGTTCGACGGTAAGTTTAATAAAGCCGAACAAAAAGTTGATTTTTAAACTGCAACCGTTCATTTCTGTGCTCTTCATACTAGTCATTGCATTTATCTTTTTGAAAAAAAATTTTTTTTTTTGTGTTGTTGGTAGGTATGATGATGTCCACGACAATTTGTTTTTCTTTTTTGTTATTGAAACATGTGATTTACTGATACTATCCAATTACATATCAGATTCTTGTTGAAACATGTGATTTACTGATATTATTCAACTACATATCATATCAGTTTCATTTTTTTGTCCGTGTTTGTTTTCAGTAGTTGTTTGAATAGATCATCGGTTTTCACTGTGATCAAGAATCATAATGCAGAATAATTATAAACCGAAAGAAAAAAAAAAAGCAAAAGTTTCCGAAGTAATGCGTTTACCTTTTAGATTGTAAATAAAGAAAAAAGTTTAATAAAAAAAAAGGTGGATAAAATGTTTCATTTATACTGAAATGATAATAAGAAATGGCACATTTGGATAAAATTTTTGAAATTAGGACAAACATTCATCACTTTATGTTTCAGCTTGTTATTTATCTTTTCTCCCCGTTCCTCAGTGTTTTCAATTTTCCCGATAAATTAAAAAAGGAAAAAAAAAAAAGACAAAAACGTTCAAAAACTTTTCATGTAATTTTGTTTATGATTTCTCAATTTCCTGTAATTTTATTATTCCTTGTAAACGAATGCATTGCGTTTCCCACTACATGTTTCATTGAAAATAAGAACTTAAAATCTTTGTAGAAATAGTATTTATAGCATCTTATTTTACAAATTGTTTAACCATCCAAGAGTAATGATCATAAAGTATTGCTTTCGCTTTGTCCGCAGGGTTTCATTGGATATTTATATCAAATTAACAAAAGAACCTAAAGATCCACTCGTAATTACCTATCAGTTGTACTTATAATATTCTCCTTAAGTTTATTATGAGAATGGTTTAAAAAAAAGGTTGGACCGGAAGCTGTATCGATCAGCCTTCGTTATGGATAATGCTTTTTGAAATAGCCTCGAGGATTAGGTCATCATGTATTGCACCGGGAATTATTAATAAACCACTCATTGGCAAGATACCAAGACTTATCTGTATTTCATTTTTTGCTTTCAGAAATACCTCTTAAAGTGCCCTTTAAAAAGTTTGTGAAAATACTGGAAAAAAAATTGAATGAATGCCACCTTATTTTTTAATTATTTTAGGGCTTGTATTATTCATTTTATAAAAAACTGATTGGTGAGCCCTCTTTCTTGGAAGCACTGAATCAGATAACAAATGATAATGTGACGGAATACGGTCATACTATTAATACGCTGAAACGTTTTAATCTCTATCCTGAGGTAAATTTAATATTCCTCTAATTTCTTAAATTATCATTCGAATTGCTATTTTTGGGAATGTTTTTGGAAAATAAAATATTAAATATTGGAAAAATTTTTTTTAAAAATTTTAAGTTCAATTTTCAAATTATTAATGATGGCTAATGGAATATAAATTCCTTAACTCTTACCGACTTTTCAGGTAATTTTAGGTATAGCTTTCAAATTATTCAGGAAGTTATCCGATATAAATCATTGGGTGGTGGAACAGTGCTGGCAAGTTAACCGGGGTGCTGCTCTACCACCTGTGGTCAGCTGTGAAGGTTAGCTTTGAGAATATACTCAAAAAATTTGAGCTCCCCTTCTCGTGGATGATTGTTGCCTCAAGCTCTTTACTAACTTCACGAAATACTTAGTTTCGGTGACAAAGAATGAAGGGGATAAACAAAAAAAAAAAAAACATCATACGGTCTATCTGTTATTCTCTTGGTTTTTTGTTTTAATTAAAATTTTTTTCTTTGAATTTCAGGAATCGGCAATGAGCACTATTTTTATGTTACAATGGTTTTCGCATTGGCGAGTACAGTTGCTGCAACAATATTTTTATTTGGAGTATTACTCAGGTAGGTCTTTTATAATTACTCGAAGATGTGAAGGAGTGCATTCTTTTCTTCCTGCATGCATAAAATTCCATTGAATTAAAGCGGTTATATGAAATATGGGTGTGAAAGCTTTCGGAATTATAAAAATGGAGAAGAAAATGAAATCAATAAATACTCTTCAGGTTCTCTAAGTAGTCTGTAAGTATTCTTTGAAAGGCCAAATGAAGCATGAATTAATCACTGAGAATTTCCTCATTATAAGGGATCTGACTGTTGGATTCAGCGTTATACTGGAAAATCGCAAAACGGTGTTGTTTAACTGAGCTTTGATAGTGCAGATATTAGTGGTACAGGTTTTTTCTATTCTTACAAAAAAAAAGTGGATATAGCCTGAAATGAGCAACTTAAACTAACAGCCTTTTCGAAATTTATTTCAACTGTGAAAGTGTCGAAAAGATTATTAAATAGTTAAAAACCATGGAATTTTTCCTAATCTAATTGCACTGAAATCTTTAGAGTTCTGTTACCACGTAGTGATTTTCAAAAGGTCGTTCTCTTTGCCTGAGGACTCAGCTTGACTAATGTGGATTAGGGAGTTGGGTGGAAAACAAGCATGAAGAATCTTTGTCTCTTGGATTGCGCGCTTGGAAGTATTATTATAAAATATATTAGAAACGCGACAAGTTTTAGAATTCACTAAAGATGGAGTGGTTGAAGTCCGAAGCAAGGGAAAATGTCAGCAATGGGACGATCGATCAGTTATTGTTGTCACCATATTTTAAATGACAAAGACTTCAGGTTGTTGGAAGAGGAATCAGTAAGCCGTTGGAAGTAATGAATAACAAGAAGTGCTAAGTGTTCGTTGTGAACAAATGTCAAAACAATAAGGCTTTGGAAGAGATTTAGATCCTAACACTGATGGTGATTGCAAACACACGATGTTTTATGTGAAACGAACGATTGCAACAGTGTCTGCTTATTCTGCTTTTGTCCACCGCTGTAATCAGGAAATACGGGACTGAAATTGGGAGATGGATTTTGGTCATTTTTATCAAAGCAATTTTGAGAAATAAACGAACTGTTTATTAGCTTGGTGGTGTGAAAGAATACGTAGGGTGTCAGCTCTAGTGAGGAGTAGTAATGATTTCATCAGTTTACTCAGCGATTTGTTTTGTGGAGAAGTGAAAAAAAAAAAAATCATTGATTTGATTATATTTTAATGGTGAGAGATCGGCGATTAAATTTGAAGATCATAAGCCAAGGTTTGCGCTTAGTCAAGAGAGTAGAGTTTTGATTTTATTGCTGATATTCGAGTATCTTCTACTGAACACCTGGTAATGATCGTAATCCTAATTCTGCTTAGTTTAGGGTAATTTTAAAATTGCGCTTCTAAACTAACACTTTACACACTTGAAATCGTTTTGTTTTCGCAAAGGTTTTTGAGTGTATGAAAATTTATCCTGTTTATTTTGCTAATACTCTAGTCAGAAACATGACAGCTTTGAAAGTTGGAAAATGTAGCGCAGTGAACATCGATGCAGTACATAATAGCTTGATTTGATAAGTAGTTATTATCTAAGAGATTGAAAATTACACAGTAATTATTAAAAGATTCCTATGCTGCTAACTTTAAACAGTAATCGCTTATAAAGAAAAATGCTTCGTAAATGTTGATTTGGATCCTTCAGAATGCTTTGTTTGGTGTTAAATATATCGGAAGTGAATGTGGGATGAAGCGCTGCATATTTGACGTAGAAAAAATAGGTTTGGGAGCAGAAAGGGATAGTAGTTTGTTTAAATTTCCATCGTAAAAGGTAAGAATATATGAGTTTTACTGAGATGACCGAAACAGTGATGAGCTGAATCTTTCTCTAAGGTACGTACTAAGCGTATAGAGTTCTTCACTGTGGAGAAGTAAACTTTTCAAAATCCCAAAACATATTGTGTTGCACAGTTATGAAGAGAGTCCATAAACACTTTCAAATAATATCGAAGTATTTCAATTCTTTTCCATCCTTGATAATATTGGAGCTGATAAACTATGCTTCGTATGTCCAGTTGTTTCTCTTTTTTTTTTTTTGTTTTGCTTCTCGAGATTACTAAATTTAGTTTAGTAATCTCGAGAAGCAAAACAAAAACATCTAATCGTTAAAACAAATCTACTGCAGTTTTTGAGATTCGAGAAATTGAAATAATTCTTCTGAGGGTAAGGAAAGGCATCTTAAAAGGAATAATAAATATGCATTTAATTTTAGTAACACATGTTTGGGTGGTATAATTGCAATCTGCTGTTTCTTTTTCAATCATGGACAAGCTACGAGAGTACAGTGGACTCCTCCACTCCGCGAATCTTTCGGTTACCCCGTCTTTTTAGCTCAGATACTTGTTATCACGTATGTGATAAGGTAATAATAATTTGTATTCTTGATGAAATCTGCTGTCTAGAGTTCTGCATCATAGATATTCTGTTCTATTAGGCTATTTAGTTTGAATCTCCTTGCAATATTTATAGTGTTTTACTGATTTCTGTAATGCATTTTTACAAATATAATGTCAAAATATGCTAATTATTCGTCGACTTTCAGACATATCAAAAGTGGCTTCTTATGGTCTGCAGCCATCGCTTATCTGACAACTGTGTTTATGCTTTTCTGGCAGGTAAAAGTTGCTTTGGTACGAAAGATTATATTGTTTGACAAAAAAGAAGGATACTGCTGTTGTCAAGACAGAGTTTTTTAAAAAAGGGATAATCCTTTAAATTTTTTACCATTCTAGTCATGTATATTGTTTTTATAGTTCTCTGCATTTGCGCTAAGTACTCAAATGGGTTCACTTTTCTGCACTTTTATTCTTGATTTTATTCCAGTCAAGGCGATGAGCACTATTGTATTCGGCCATGTGGTATGCTTTTTCTACTGTGAAATTTAAAGTTTTGTGTAAACGAATTGAAATTTTTGCGCCTAATAAAAATAGACTTATTTTAGATAGCGTTTTTTGTTGCATTTACCTTATTATTTGGTAATGAAATGCTGCTCACGTCGTTCTATTTGTCCAGCATCATCAGTTTTTCGGTACATTTCGTTTTTCTCTTCGTTGACCACTTAATTTTAAATGCAGAATTCAAAAAAAAAAAAAAAAAATGAAAAAAAAAAATGGAAACTAAATTTCAGAGATTTTTTTTCCCCGTTTAAATCAAACTAAAATTCAGAAATTATAGGATGAGATACTTATTATAGATTATTTTATTGCTGGATAAATATCTGTATCGTATTACGAGTCGACCATTATATATGGCTGCCAACTTCGTGCTGTTTATTGCTGGTACTGTAGGTATCAAAATAACTATAAGCCGCCTTATGCATATAGAGGATGATGTAAGCCATTTTTTTTTTTTTTTTTTTTTTGCAAAATTTGGATTAGTTATTTTCAAAGCAATAATCACCTTATATAGATTTTGAAGTTTTTATTTAGCTTTTAAATTATATGGAAAAAATAAGCTTTTCTGAACAATAGCTTCAGGCTCATATAATGGATCTTCTTCGCGCCAAATTTACATCATTTGCAAATTTTCACACACGTTTATACACATGCGCTAAAGAATTCGATTTTATTGGAAGAGAGGTAAATTATGAAGATATTTTAAAAGTGTCTCTAAAAACATATAAATTTACTTTTTTTTTTTATTAAAATAGACATGGTTTAAAATAGTTGGTGAGCGGGAATTTTTTAAAAACTTTACATAACTTTTTAAATCTAAAGAGCTGCTCTTTCTATTTCATTAAATCTAGAAATAAATGAAATTCTTCCCTGAGAAATGCGAAAAAGTTTACTCTTTGTAGGATCTAACAGATCTGATGAGAACTCTTCTGTTGCCAGCTGCTGCCGTATCACTTTTCCTTGTTTTCATGTTTTTTGTACAATATGAAGCGCTGAAGTACCGAGATAAAATTCGAGTGAAACCATGTGCGGAGGTATTTCTTCCATTTAAAAACAAAATTTTCCTTAACGGTGCCATTGAGCAGGAACGGAAATATGAGAATGGTGCAAAGGTAATAAGAAATCTTAATTTACTCGAAAGTTAAAAAGAAAATAATTGTAGATCGTTTACAATACTATCCAGTGTATCTGTTTCATTGTCATGGCTTGCCTTATCATGCGTCTGAAATTATTTATGACGCCTCATTTATGTATTATTGTAGCAGTTTTAGCCAATTATGAGGTAAATTATGAGGTTTTCATGTTTTTGCTTGTTGAATTCAAGTAGGGGTTTCGAATTTTCGGAATGACTAGCTCTTACTTGCTTCTCAGTTCTTCGTCATTTACTTTTATTTCTCTACAAATCTGTTTGGAATATCTTGTCTTTGCATACTCATTATGCTCAAATCTCGTAAATATTTATAAACTGTTTCGTAAATACAGATATGTATTGTAAATAACCAAATTAGTGAAATATCAAATGGAATTAAATCTGACTTTTTCCAAAAGACATAAACTATCTGTTCTTTTTCAGTCTTGAAGCCGTCAAAATATATTTCCTATATAATTAGACAATTTGAATACTAATTTATAATGTTTCAGTTCGTGGTGCGCGTTTTGCATTTTAACATGTCAGTATTGATGCACAGAGTTTTAATTGTCTTGTTACTATCAACCATGGCACATCAGGGAGTGATGAATATCCAGAAACAGTGGGAAATTCAGGGTGAATACAGCAACCCGGATCAAGAAGCACTTTTTGGCTGGATATCTAGTAATACGAAATCAGGTGCATGTTCTTTGTGGAGGGGATATGTGAAATAATTTTTTGAATTTGCCTAAAAATTTCTCAGGACATCAGGTGTTGGACTACTATTTATCACTTTTTCACAGGAGTGCTTGCAGATTCTGTTTTTGCTGGTCCAATGCCAATTATGGCTAATGTCAAATTGTCCACTGGAAGACCGATTGTAAATCATCCTCACTATGAGGATGCTGGACTTAGGTAAGTATTGTTGTTAAATTTGCTATAAACTTATGGGATTTAAATCTCTTTCGAGTTTACTGTGGTGTAACAACTTTAAATCGTTAAGAGAGCTAACAAATATCTCAGCGTTCCTGATTATTATTATTATTTTTTTCAAATGAGTTATCAACAACACGAAGGTGAAAATTTTGTAATGCACTTCATTACATGTTTTGCGTAGAATAATTGAGAATTGTTTTCATTTTTTTAATAAAAACCTATAATTAGCGATCAATATTTTTCAATCATAGACGTTCGTTTTCTCTTTTCTGATAATTTGAATTAACTTTTTAGAGCTCGAACACTCAAAGTCTATTCGTTATTTAGCCGAAAACCGTTGAAAGAAGTTTACGATACTTTAAAAGAGATGGGTGTGAACTATTACATTTTTCACCCTAGTTGGTGTGATCCACATGCATCAATGTTAGTTTCCACTGTTTTTGAGGTTTAAAAATTTCTAATACTTGTATTTCACGAACAGTAAGCTGAACAGTCCGGGCCATGCAGTTATAAAGTGATTCAAAATCCCAAAAGTGTTAGTGAGGGAGTTCATTTTCTAGAATTTGCTAGAATAAATATGGAACTAATGTGACTGATTGTCTATCTAATACTAATTAATGCATAAATTTTCATTTTCGACGGAAATGGTCGTGGACTGCATTCTTGTGCAGATTCATTTCTGACAGACATTTACAGATAGATGAGAGAGGGTATTGATTAATGCAGAAAATTAGGCGGAAGAGAAGTGTATAATGGAGAATAACGTACTTGACCTTTTCTCCACAGTGTTTTTAATGCATACAAAGTATTGCTTATCGATTTTATTAGTTACAGGCCTGAATGTAGCTACCGTGCAATATGGGATTTGCAAGATCCTGTCAATTTAAAACGTGAATCGTTATGTGATTTAATTTTGGATGTATTGAATGGACGTCGCATGAGTGACCTTGCATCCTTCAAGATTGTATACAATACTAGGGGCTATGTCATTTTCGAACTTTTGTAATAAATCTGTTTTGTTTGTTATTGGATTTTCTTAGATTTTTAAAAGAAATTTGTTTATTTTAATGTTTAAACAGTATTTCCGCATATATTTCATTCTTTCTTCTCTGGATGTCTCAGTCACAAAAAAAAAAAAAAAAAAATTGCTGCTTAATTGGCAACTTCCTGGCTAAAGAAAATTAATTAGTAAATGATGACAATTTTGATTGATTTTCCTGTTGTCATAAGTTACAAATTATGATGGTTGTATTTTTCCTTTCCGCATAATCAAATGAAATACCTGGCATTGTTTGGCATCTTCACTATCTTCCTTTTCATTATTCAAATGAGCAGCTATTCCCTAATCTGATAATAATGAGCGTAATTTGCTAACTCTTCAATTGCAGAGTACTTGCTAACTTGCATATTTTGTTTTTGCTTCATTTCTATTGTAACTATTTGGCAGGAATGAAATTGTTATTGTTTCCTATGTATACTTATTGAAGGAATCATTAGCTACTACTACTACTATACTACTACTACTACTACTACTACTACTACTACTACTGATCACTCCGATCGTAACTCAAGCAATTAACTCGCTCGTTGTACTAAGCGGTGATTGTTGGTAATAAATATTAAATTCTTACAATATTTATGTTAGTACCGAAAACTTTGGATATATTGGTCTCTGTTTATAGGATGGTAGTGGCTGAAGTTGTTATGGTACTACATTGGAATCTGGCTGTTTATATTAATTTTTATCTTTGAAAATGGTTTCTTAATCAGTGGCATACAGTTGTACATTAGGAAAGTTGAAAATTGAAATGAACCCAGTGATAATGTCTTTTCTCTGTTGAGAAATTATTTCTGAGGTAAAGCTACAAATCGTCTGTTAAATTGATGGATGCACAAGCTATAGTATGTCAAGCTAAGAAAATGCAAGAGAATTTCTCGAGTCTCAAAAAGAATCGCCCTTATATTTGGTACGTGAACTGTAACGAAATCGGGAATTCACTTAGGCTCGAAACCTTTTATTGCGGCTATTTCGTTTCGTGATTTCATTTCCATAATAGTCAGGAATTACAGGAATTCCAAGAGTGAAAGTTTTTGTTAGACATAACTGAGATTCCTGTATGTTTCAGTAGTCTGGTATATATGGGTGGAATATGATGCTATGGAAAACCAACCCATCAGCAGCATCGCCGGGAGTTGGAGCAGGAGGGACACGTGTTAGTATTGCATGATCGAGAAGACCTTGAAAGATAGTCGGTACCTGCCTGGAGAGGGTCAGCTCCCGCTTCAAGGTCATGCGAATGATTGCGACAATATACGAGAGGAAGACGAGCAAGAGGAGGAGACTCTCGATGATCATCTATTTCAGCATCAAATTATGCACCCCCATTTTCGCTAGAATTTACCTGCAATAGGTGACAGTTGCCCAGTCGCTCGGGCTACTGTATTGCTTGGTTCAGGATCGGAAGTTACTGCTCAGTTTATCCGATGACCACAGCAACGGTAACATATCATGAATTGCCACCCCTTACAAGTTGGATTTCCGATTCCCAAAAGCAGCAGCAGCAGCAGCAACAACAACAACAACAACAACAACAACATCAACAGCAACAGCAGCAGCAGCAGCAGCAGCAGCAACAACAACAACAACAACAACATCAGCAGCAGCAACAACAACAACAACAACAACAACAAGCCCATAATCCACCTTCTCCAGCCTCAGTTCCAATTACAGCATTTGTTGCAGCAGTACCTTTAGGAATTGAACAGCACAGCCAACAACCACCACAGGTCCTTGCCGATCATCGACATCCACAACAGCATGCACTGGTGACATCGCAAGAAATTTTTTGCACTCAAACACTGAATCATTATCGTACAGGTCAGCTTTACATTCTATCATATTTTCATAATTGGTAATTAGCAGATTTAAGTTCTATCGTTCATTTCATACTTGAATCCTGGAGTTTATCAATCAATGTTCCATTACAATTCTCAGTGTTTGTTATTAATTTGAATCAAGAATTGTAGAAATTTATTGATATTTCATTATTTCTCATTATCTTTAAAATTTTTTCAATTCCAAAAATTATTCGCAAAATTTCATTAGGTTAAATTTCATTAAGTCTTCCACAGAAAAGAGGTGAAGGTCGTTTGAAATGAATGGAACTGTGAATGTATTACTGATTCTACGCTGATAATTTATCCATTTTATAACAACAACAGCAAT
Organism: Setaria digitata; assembly: GCA_003640385.1. Taxonomy (NCBI): domain Eukaryota; kingdom Metazoa; phylum Nematoda; class Chromadorea; order Rhabditida; family Setariidae; genus Setaria; species Setaria digitata. The sequence continues at coordinate 116,041 of RCAB01000110.1, forward strand.
TAATTTCAGCGTGTTGCAGATGTCGAAACTGATGATAATTTTTGGGCAGCCACATCCTTCCTTTCAACACCACCACCAGTTTCTACTGCAATTCAACGATTCCATCAGATACATCCTGCTACTCATGCAAATATTCAGTGTACCACGATTGCTTTACCAACATCAGGAACGCAGCAAGCTCAACAGGTAGGTGTGTACAGTTATATCAGAGATGACGTTGAATCAGTCGTTTCTCGAAAACACTTTTGTTCGAAGATTCGAGAGATCTGATGGAAAGCACATGAAGGGAATAAATGAGTACATTGTCTGTTTACACTGTTGCGGAAAGATGAATGAGAACTTGTTTTATAACATCTTACGCTACCTGTTACAGTAGAAAGTCATTTTTCTCTTCTACACCTAGCAAACTTCACCCACTCATGCAGTTCTTTCCATTCGCCTCATTCTGATTTATGAGTAAGAAATCCACACCTTTCTATGGTTTATTTGGTGTTAATTGAATACGCTATTAAAGTTGTTGCCACACACGCAGTACTTGTTGCAGTTTAGGATTATTGCTGATTAATTGTTGTGGGACATGTCAAGCTGACATGAACTGTTTTTTTTTCCTATAACGAGAATGTGCCATGTTTGGCCTTGAAAATTTAAAATTATTCGCCCGAAATGTCCTCTTCATTTATCCTTTTCAAAACATTATTTCTTTAAAAAAAAAAAAAAAAAAAAAAAAAAGCATTTTTTTAAAACTCACTCTGTTTTGTCTATTAAACTTCTATTTCAAATCGATCTTTGATTCTTTCAGAATTATTTCTCGAAAAGAAAGAGAATGAGTTTGACCTACTTTTCATGCAGAAAGTGATTTTGTATTTATGTAAATTTAAAAAAAAAAAAAATAATTTTAAGCAGGAGGATATTTTCCCGATGTTGCCAAACGTTTTTCACTCATCATTTTTGCATTTATGATTAACCAAAAAATAAAATTGTAATCATCATGTGATGATTAACTCAAGCGACGGATTTGTTTCTTCGCCTGGTGATGAATCAATTTTCTTTGTTTTTGATTATTTTTATGGATGTTTTGTTCAATATTATCCACTTCTCTTTCATTAGACTCATGGTAAAAACGAATATCGAAGTAAGAAAAGATCTAGCAGCAATAGTTGTTCATCAGTTCGTTCTCCATCTTTGCCTTCTTCAAGCGGTATGGTCGTCCATAGTGTAACCGAAGAACTTTGTTTAGTTTGCGGTGATAAAGCATCTGGCTATCATTATAATGCCCTCACATGTGAAGGATGCAAAGGTGTGTGTTTCTTATATTACTTATTTTTCTTTTACAGAATTAATTATCAGTGCCAAGAGATCTGTGCTTGTTGGAGATTCAGATATTTCGATCAAAATCAAGAGTGGAAAATACTTCAAAAGGAAATGCTTCAGGGTTTTTTCGGCGTTCAGTTACTCGGAAAGCAATTTATCATTGTAAATACGGTGAATCCTGCGATATTGATATGTATATGCGCCGGAAATGTCAACACTGTCGTTTAAAAAAGTGTATGGAAATCGGAATGAGGCCTGAGCGTAAGTGTAGCATGCTTTCTCATAAATTCATATGTCAGTTCACTTCCCTGAACTTTCAATATATTCTCTTTGCATTTGGTCTTTGAAAAAATCTTCCGTTGCATTTATTTAATTTATTTAGTTACTACTAATAAGTAGAAGAATTTGCTTTTCTTTGTTTTTTTTTTTTTTTTTTTTTTTTTCTGTTCTTAACACCACTAATATAACTAATAATCTAGCCATTGCATTCTTGAGACATTTAATACTGGAACATCTGAGCCTGTTTCAATGCTCCACTATTCTCTTAGTTTGTATGAATGTTGGATGGAAATTCAAACATAATTTGCATGTGCTACTTGAAAATTTTATTATTCTTGGTTACATCTAAAAACTTTATCATCCATTTCCGATGGCTTTTTTTTTTTTTTTTTTTTTTCGATTTATTTACCTATCTAATAAGAATTTGCTTGCTGAAAAGCTATCACGTTTGAGATTGCTATTCTGTATTCGAATATCGTACACTGCACTAAATTTGGTGTATTGTTGCATGTATCTTATTTTTTAGTTTGCACCCCACTAGGATCTCAAAAAATTCAGGATTACGCGCTGACTCGCGAGTGCCTTTAGTTGTGATTCCGGAGGATCAGTGTCGAATGAAACGTGAAGCTAAACAGAAATTGCGCACTGCACTGGAACAACAGCGTAAAGGAAGTTGTGCCAGTCCGCAACAAGCAGTTAGCTCTTCCGAATCACCAGATGATTATGTAGCATTATCAGTGGAGACTCGAGAATTGATCAATCGGATCGTAACAATTGATCAACAATTTGCCACACCATCTACTGATACGCTGATGAAAATTTCGGTATTTGTAGTAAAATTTTTCAAAATCTTTTACTTCAATCATGATAGGATATCACTTTGAACATTTAAAATTCATAATTCCACATTGTAATTTTTTCATTTATTTTAGTTACAATAAAAAAGGAAGAGAAAATTTTTAAAATTATTATTATAGTTGGTAAATTTTCCGAATTATAATTAGAAATTTCCAAAAGTAAAACCCTATGGGTTTATTTTTACAGGAACGTAATGAAGTGGGTAATTCCTATCAACAGCTTGCTGAATTGACAATTCTAAGCTTACAGTTGATTCATCAGTTTACAATGCACTTACCCGGTTTCTGTAAACTTTCTGACGAGGATAAACGCACTCTACATAAGGTCAGGAGTTTTTTCAGTTAGTGAAAGTGGCATAAGGTTGCTAGTTTTGAAGAGTTTTAATATAGGATGATATCAGCATATTGGCATGATTGTTCACTTTACAGTGGTATTTTCATTAATTTTTTTTTTTTTAAGTTATTAAATTTATAAATCTGTGTATTTTGCATTTCAGAATTTCGGTAGCCAAAGAATAATTAGCTTGAATTTTAAACACATATTAAAATTGGTATAAAATTTCACTTATTAAACACTTGAATGAAAAGACTGCTCATTTCTAGACGGCATTTTTAGACATGCAAAACGGAAGTACTTGTATTACGAACATCACGTTGTTACGATATATTCGATGAAAAAGTAGTGCTCGGTAATGAAGCCAAACAGTGGCGCTATGATCGTGAACAATATCGTGAATTCATTGGACCTTTAGCTGATTCAATGTTTGATTTCGCACATGCTCTTTCAAAAATGCAGTTGCATCAGGCGGAATATGTTCTGCTTACTGCAATTGCAATCTTTTCAGGTGAGTTGATAATAAAATATTTGATTTAATTTATAATGTCTGTCAAGAAAATAACCTTCTTCTGTTTTAAGAGGATAGAAGTTTGGATAGTGGTGATCCTTAAGGACATTCCGTGAGTTTTTGAAGAAGCGGGGAAAGCGAAAAAAAAAATCACGGAGATTTTTCAGGCTCACTTATTTAACTCCGGTAAAAAGTTGGAATTTTCTGGTATTTGTAAGCGCCAGAATAGCAGTTATGAGAGTGCAGTGATTATTCATGCTCTTAAATAGGTAATGGACAATAAAGCTTTTTATAAACGAGGAGGCTTAGGAAAATCACTTGATGATTTGAATTTAGGAGCAAATTTAACTGACAATTATTTTCTGTCTCAGATCGACCCGGTTTACTTCAACCAAAATCAGTGGAAGATATTCAGGAAGTGTATACCTCGGCATTACAATCTTACATTGATGCTTTAAGACCCAAACAGCGAAATATTTTTTCTCGATTACTGATGAAACTTACCGATCTTCGAAGTTTTGCTTCGGAACAGGTATGAACTTATGGAACTTACTTGCTTCTTTAATCAAAGGATGCAGCGGAAAGGTTCATAGATACACATTTTTACGTGAAAGGAATTTTAGATTTTGCAGAGTGAAATAATTAAGGGAATCAACTCAACGGGGATAGCATCACCATCATCGCAACAGTCATACGACGTGAAATTGGCAGCTACAAAGCTGCAACTTCAACACCGTCAACAACAACAACAACAACAACAGCAAGAACAGCAGCAGCAGCAGCAACAGCAACAACAACAACAACAACAACAGACCCAGTATCTTTTATATGCTAATGGGCAATATCAACCATCAACGTCAACCGCTTATCCGTAGCATCAGACTTTTTGCGAATTTTGTGTGAGTTTTGAAATTCTCTCCAAATATCACGTAATTCATTTATCAGCGTTCTTCTCATAGAAAACATTCATAGGTACGATTAAGTTTCTTCAGTCAAAACTCTAGTCCCGGTGAGACATATTTATTAATGGAATAGAGCAAGAAGCATTTCATTTACGATTAGTTCTAATGACTGCTCTTTTTAAATTTTTCATCCTACCGACATATACACACATATATATATATGCTTTTTTTTTTCTTTTTTTTTTTTTAAACTGTAGCAATTTTGTCTGAAAAAGTTCCAATCAAATTCAGTTAGTCCAAGAAAATATACAAAGTTGGAACAACAGGAGACAGATTTAGACGACTATCGGTTTGCAGAACGATGTTTTTGAAATATTGAGCCAGCTTGTTGCACACATTTTATATTCCAGGATTGTGAAAGGTTTTTATTATTATTAATATCATTAATATTATTATTATTATTATCATTATTATTATTGTTATTATTATTATTAATATTATTATTATTAATTATTATTTATTATTATTATTATTAATTATTATTATTATTATTATACAAAGGGAACGGTTACAGTTTTTACTGAAGAGATGAGATGGCTGTAATTATTTTAACACTCATTTTCAAGACTTTCTGTTTTTATAATCTTTTGTGACATTTTCGTCATACATTCCAGTCTTTGTGTTATTTTTTTGGGTGAAGAAAAATATTAATTTCGCCAACATGTTAATCTTTGGCATTTTTGTAAAATTAGTGAATTTTTGTTGAAAAAGTGTAATGGCAATCTCATAATGAATGTCAGTCAAATAAATAATTTCATTAAATATGTTGTATCCTTCCGTGGAGACAAATTTGGAGAACTTCGAACAGCAGTTAAAATTCTGAAAATTCGCTTTGATTTGACTAACCAGGAAGAAATATTTGGGATTGAGGAGATAAAGTGGGTGAAGAAAAGAAAATGTGTAAAAGTTGAGGAAGGAAGCCTGAACGATTCTGAATCTTTAATTCCATCCTTTTTTTTATAATGTCAGGATACTTCTTCGATTAGTGAGAGGAAAATTGCCATGCCAGTAGGTGATTATTTTCGAATTTTTGTTTTCTAACTTACACTAATTTCGTCTCTAAAATTTTCGGGATACCTAGCCTATGAGGCTAATTTCTGGTTTTTTTTTTTTTGATAGAAAAAAATTTAGATGCACCAGATTCGCTGCGAAGTTAGCAATATTTTTATATAAAAGTCTAGACTGTTCCAGAAAAATGCTCGATTGTAGGTTGTTAAATTATTTTAAATTTATTTTTCAAATTTTTTCGCATATTACAATGAGTGATTGATTTAACGAAGCATATTTTCATGGTCTAATTTAAGACAGACAGTGAGATCATTTGCATAGAGAGAAAGAGAGAGGGAGGGAGAGAGAAAGAGAGAGAGAGAGAGAGAGAGAGAGAGATACATGATAAGCTAGGTTAAAATATTTTTATAGTGATAAAAATTTCAATAGAATCTGTAATTCCATGCCGTTGAAACTGATGGAATATTCTCAAATGAACCAGGATTGTATTCGTGTGTCATTGGTTCATTGGTGCTATCCTCCTCCTTCTTCCGAGAGTTCTCAGCTTTCATCTAAATATATTCTGAGAAGCATACAGATTATTTGTATGCATCACTGAAATGAAAATTACAAAAAAAAAAATTTATGAACAAATGATGACCATTCTAAATGCTTTGACAAAAGTAATGAATTAACAAAGGTTATTCAAAAATGCAGCTGGACTTGAGGAGCTTCTTCACTTCACTGAACTTTGTAAAGGTATGAACTTGGCTTGAATAGCGTAACATAGTCCAGCCATACAGAATATTAGTATCAGAATAGCCAGAGCTCTAAACTCATCAGATTAAGTGTATGGAAAATTTGCGAAAAGTGCAGTAAGCAGTCCGGAGCAAAACGGTATATGAGTAAATAGCTGATTTTAACTTAAATGCAGTGAAGTGTATGTTTTACTAAAGCAGTGCGAAGTGGAAACACCTCCACTGAGTTGTCAGTGGTACTTTTGACACAAGTACACAGAGCTTTTTTATTCAGGCTTAATCAAGGGGTTGCACAAAATAGGGGATGTCATGCTTGATGATTTACTCAAATGGATCATTGGAGAAAGGACCATACCGAGTTGGATTTCCCATACATTTTACAGAATCATTGAGAAGAGAGTGAATGGGATTAGTAGAAGATTTAGGAATAAAATTTTAGGCCAAATGTTTTAAGAAAAGATACCTTCCTTCATTGCCTTCCAAAAGAATGTTGATTATTGCAGTATCTGAAGTTCTGTAAGATCATATTGTACTCCTGCCTGGTCCTGGTCAAGTTCGAGCCCACATATATCATATCACCATCATGCAGATAGAGCATTTTCCCTCAGGTGGCACCTACATTTCTTCTGAAGGCGAGATTCCTCATTACTTGGCCTTTGATGTTATACCAGCTAACTATCATGGAAATCTTGACTGGTGAATCCAGTTTAGCCAGTATTAGTACTTCTAGACATCATATTCTCGAGACTACTGCAGCTCATTGGAATTTTCCCCCATCAGCCTGCGTATGAACTGAATTGGTGCTATCACAGAGAGAAACCGAACGAAACACGACTGACTGCAATCTCACCCGATAGAACGAACATCTCACGTCTTTGCAAGCATGCAATTAGAAACCGTATCCACTACTTTGGCTACAGTATCATTCTGTTAGGTATTTAATTCGAACCCTTCTCAACTTATAAACTGCAATCGATCGATGTGATAAAGGATGGTCAGATAATATTTCCGTGAAGGAATTAGGACGCTTATATTGGTCACGAGTTACGGCAATCACGAAATTCTGTTGCGTGATTCTTGATAGCCACGAATCGTTGGACAAAAGCCGGAAGTACTAAAGAGACGTACGTTAGCGTGACAACAAAAATGCAGACAACTAGCACATTACACGCTCAACTGTGTGCTACCATTACGTGGCACAACACATCGTAATGCACGTCATGACATGATCGTAGTCGTCTGGAAAGTCTCAGAAATAACGTTGCTACCATTGTTTGCAGAATAGAACGAGATGCGGCGCTAATATCTGCTGATACTGTGCATTATGCATTTCAAGATTCCAAGTTGTCTTGATGGAACTTGAAGGTTGCAAACTCGCCAACGAAGCCGTCCGTCTCCATTTCAGCGAAAATGATCTAGTACTGTGGAGTGACTGGAAAGAATACAGTCCTCTTTTGCACCGCGTTCTACAGAAAACGCTGCTGGCTACGGTATTCAATTTCTCATTCTCCTCTTGTCATAATACTGTAGTTGTAAGCTCTACAGTATGCCAACTTTCCTTCCTCAGCTCTTCGCCACCAGTGTACGATCATCGAATTGTGCTTTATTGCTGCAAATATTGATAATACTCCTGTAAAGTGCTTTTCAGGATACTGTAATATGTCAATCGATAATTTTAGGATTCTTATACGATTTTTGTGATAGAGCGTCGAATGAGCGAGTTGAAAAAGAGCGAGAGGAAGAAAGCGAGAAACTAACAGAGGAGCGGAAAGGAGCTGCAGCGAGACATACCACTGTACCGTCTGATTCGGATTGCTGTTGACGGTTCGCCGTTCCCACGTGGTTCCGGACGTAGGTGTTGCGTGTGACTCATTGTCACGCTGAAGGGGACCGACTGAAGACACTGGCGAGAGGAATACGGTGCGTGCTCTCTCCTTACGCGCTATTTCAAAATTTGTTTGTGGACAGAAATTCAAAATGACGGATTTGGTTCCGTTCGTATTTCGTTTACATTTCACTCCATCGCATCCAAGCTACGTTTGCTCTCAAGTTGTACTGGTCACTTGGTGTATCCCCTCTATCCTCTCTAGATGCTTGAACTGGAGATGTCTGTCTTTTGCCGGATATGGAAAATCAGAATAAAGTATTAACATACATTAAATTGTTTGTTTGAGCTTCGGTGAAATTCGGCGTAAAATTTTGTAGCATCATAATTTTATTTGTTTTCTTTTATTTTCCCGATGGAAGTTCAATGTATCGTCTTCACACCCTTTTTCTGTGTTCCAAGAGATTTAAGCGAAGTGGTACATTTCATTGTATCCTTTTTCCCGGAAATTTCTTGGCGATTAAATATGTGAAGAATTTTTTTTCTTCAGATTCAGTTTGCCTTACGTCATTGTGCATGCTTAACGAAAGAACGTTCTTTTTAACTTCATCAGTTTATGGATGTCAGACCAGATAATGTAAGTTCTAGATTAATTTTCATTTAAAAATGATATTTCGAAAATTATTTGCAATTATGACTGTGGATAGTATTACCTCATTGTGTGTGCACTATTTCTAGTTTGTCCATTATAGTACAGACTAATTGCTATTGTGTCTCCAATATGCCATTGTAAATATGCTTTCTGGATTTGTAGTATGTGACTTCATGCTTCAAGAACCAAGTAATCGTGCAGCTGTAGAATTTCATTTCTTTGATTTTAGGCTGGTACTCGGACAGATAGCGGAAACGAAAATTACAGTTTCTCTTTTCAGAAGTTGAAAACTGTAAGTGCATTTTCGTAGTTGTAACAGCTGATATTTCTAAATATATATATATAATATATTCTAATGTCACTTAAATGGACCAATTAGTTTTGAATATGTTAGCTTTTAAGCTTTGAACTGTGAACACTACAGTATCGCGAAGGGTGTTTGTACAGTATCGCATCTTCCACGTTGTACGATGCGGTACAATAAGTTGTACAGTAGCGTTGTTTAGTGAAGTCAAAATTTCTATTTGATAATGCTATCGATGTTTCACTGTTATTGACACTTATTTTAAATCTCAATATTTTTGCGCTTTGACAAGTATTAAGTAGGTCTCCTAAATATTGGTATTAAAAGTCTTCCGGATTTTTTTTATGAACTTCACGTGGTTCGTGTACCGGTTCTTTTGCCCTACTCGCTTCCGTGTTTTCTCTTTAAATTAGTCTGCTGATGGGGCTAATGAACTGATCATGATTTGAAATTGCATTTCTTTTCTGCTCTTCTAACGGTTGAAAATATTTTCCTCTCTGTGAATTTACAACATCAACTTTGTACTGTGTAAATCAGATAACGACTAATGATGTGCTCTCTGTTGTTCTGCATGTGATATATTAAAATCTTTTTCAGTTTACTTTCTTGTAGTTTGTGGTAATCATAATACATAACAATCATGAGCAAAGTAAACGGCATAAAAATTGTGATTGAATCCAAGGCATTTTATCAAGTGAGACATCAATTTTTGAAAGTATTACAGAAGGTTGTTACCATTTAAACTCTGTGAGCGCATAAACCAATTGGAGTGTGCATAGTATAGCAATACAAATTTCCTAATGTGGTATTTGATTTTTGGTATTTGAACAGAAACAAAAAAGATGTTTTAAAAGCAGTCACATTGTGTTTAACAAAGTTTAGTTAAAATACTATACCATACTGAGTATACTGCTTGTTTAATTTCTGGATGGTAATAAATTAGACTGCTCGGCCCAAAACTGCAATTTTAGTTTTCGTTTATTTCTCGTAAATTAGCTGAATTGATTTTATAGATTTTGCTTTTACACGCTCCATATTTTCTTTTGAATTATCCTTGTTATATAAACACTCTTTGATTTATCCTTGCTTTTTTTTTTTTTGTTTTTGTTCGGCTGCTTATTTTTTTCATTAGTATAAAAAGAATCTTTTCACTTCGTTATATATCAGCATAAATCACCCATATGTCAACTGTTTTTAAAAATTGTGGACCTTTCATTTCCTTTCATACCATTTTAATCTATTTGATAGGCTTTATTTTAGGCATTATTCTATTTTGTTATACGTTTTATTATTTTGGTTTTCATGTCTTTTATAGCTTGAAAAGGTCCTTGGTGCATGTACTATAACAATACTTAAGAATTAGTTGTAACTCCGCGATTTTCTATTTTATCCCTAATATTGGTATTGGACAACGGACCTGCCCATGAAATAAGAAGATATTTATGGATGGCAGCCGCAGTTTTTTGTTTTATTAGATTCAAGATGATTATACAGGAAGGGCTCTAACTTTGTGCATGACTAAATCTATTATGATGTTGTGTAATATTCATTTTAAGTGAGAAATAGTTGAGAAAATTTTCAAGTAGGTTTATTTTTTATTTTATGTAGTAATTGGTTTTCTTAAGCCTAAGCAACATGATATAGTAATCGTGATACTCTTTTGAGGTTTCCTCCGAATGATTAATTTTAGATATTGCTTTTTAGAAACTTTGCACGCAAACTGCAAGTAATAAGTAGTGGGTAAAGAATCAGAAGTGGTTTATAAGAAATAAAAAAAAATGTTGAAACTTGTTTGTATAGTTTAAACCAATTGTATTCTTGTTGGCTGTTGGTGAGCCTTATCGAAATTCTAGTATGATTTTCGGCAAGTCTAAACAAGTCATCGGAATGCACCAAGTCACATCGGTTTTTGCTGTTGGTTATACTAAATTTGTAATAGGTTTTCGGTTAGTGTTGTATTTCACATCTTTGAATATTATTAAGCTCACTGATTCCATTTATTTCTGTTTTGTAATCGTGCTTATTTCAGCGCATTTTTTTTTTCTTTTTTTTTTTGTATATGTACAGTTGTTCTTATATAACTGTGGTCTTTTAGGTGATGAATTTGGATATTTCATTTTTTCAGTTGCCGCGGTGAGGTGCAAAATTTATCTTCAGTAGCCAGGACTTGCGTAGTCGTAAAGTAGTTTATTTTCAGGCTAATTACAGTGCTGATCATTTAACGCAATTGGTATATGAACGAGCGCTAGAAGAAGTCACTGAACCAGGTAGGAAGCGCCACCATTTGGCGATTGAAGGAAATAAACAAGTGACGGCGAAGCAAGAGCAGCAGAAGAAAAAAAATGTGTGTAGATTGAGGATTTTTTCAAATATTTGTTGCAAAATCTTTTTTAAATGAGTACACTTCTAGTCTTTTGTTGTGTAGTTACTGCATAAGTGTGGTGTGAGTTATATTTGTAGATTTCATTCTTGTGTATGCGTAATTATTCTAAGATTTACAAATAGCAGAATAGGTTTCATATTAAGCACTGGTTTTATATTAAGCATTAGTGTATTTTAATTAAGTGTAATATTTCTGCAATTTTTTGGTGGTAGTTTAAAATGAAATAGTGAATTGTTGAAAGAGTATGTCAATGTGTATAAGCATTTGTTCTTTGAGATTTCTGAAAAATTCTGTATTTTTGACCAGATATTTAAGGTTATGAACACTCGGCCATCGATTAACTTCACAGCGCTAGTTGGTTACAAGCGCCTACAGTATGCAGGACCACATGAATCTAGAACGATCGTTAGTCGCTTGTACAGTTTCGATAAACTTGCAAATATCAGTGGCGGCTTTCGATTGTATCTTCGACTTATGACAGACGCTGTACTAAATGAAATCTGGTATGTATGAAATAATTTAAGCACGAATAAAAAATCTGTAGTAATGAGGTAGTTCTTTTGGAGGAGTTCATATTAATTCAAGCAGTAGTTTAATAACTTTCCGGTGTTTTTAAATATATAAATCACTATACTTTCTGTTTATTCGATTCATTATTTTAAAAAGTTTTCCATTGAATAAGTGGGAGAATAACCTTCCATCCGATGAAATGGAGTAGTTGAATCATATGGTGTTGCGGAAGGTATGCTGTTGAAGAGAAGGCCAGGAATTTTCTTTAAAATTTGGTCCAGGTTTTTGAGCTTGCGAATAGCCTATTATTGGCCCTGGGCACCTGAATATTTTGTATTATTCATTTCAGTCTTAGTATAATTTAACCGCTCAAAATTTTACTGCTTATCGTGCTGTTTTAATGGACGATTTATATCTGGACACATTGTGAAAAAAATTTCGTAGTGAGCATGGAATATTAAATTGTGACTTTGTATGATCCGGATCATTTTATGATGATTCAAAAATACATTACCGGATCCTTTTGAATGGAAAATAATTTAAGCATATTTTAAGTGACAAAATCGATAGTCAAGGTGACCATTTCGATAAATCGAATGACATGAATCTCTGTGTTTCACAGGTGTTGCGATATGCGGTAAGTTTGAATGCCATGATATTTTTAAAGAATAAAGATATAATGAATAGATGGGAAAATGGCACAGGGCGCTACCATTGTACCCAAACTGTTTAAAAAATTTTTTATTCTTTAGTTTTTGTTTGCAGTGGTCTCAGCTAAGTGAGAAAGAGCGATTTATATATGAAACTGTGGCACGACATAAAATCCAGGCAAAATACAAAGCTGAACAGAAGGTAAGGTGGACCCTTTATAGTGAATTTTGTTTTTTTTTTTTCTTCACACTCGAAAAATTTTATGTACATTGATTGAGTGATTGTTTGTTAGTTGCTGAACAGTAGGGATCTATTTGTTCAATGGACTCAAAGTTTATTATAAAAAATGTAGCTCAATCTTTATGTGCAGATATCGTATATGTTCTATTTTCTAGGAAAGAGAGGACAATAGAACAGAGCTTTTTAGCACTTCCCAATGTCCCAGTATGATACATGCGCTTTTTATATAACTAATTATTATGATCCATTCGAGCGAGACATTTTCAGGATTCCTTCCAAAGATAAGTTCAGATTTGTAGTTATCCTAAACGATATGCTTTTCAGAAATTGAAGAATGATGGAAACATTGGAAACAGGGGAACAAAAGAAAGTTCGACTTTATCGAGTATGTAATTCGAATATTTCTTTCTCGTTAAAAATGAAGAAACAAGGCTCTTCAAAGTTACCCTTTTAATGCTATGCTGACAGTTCCTTATTCTGATCTTATTTGTACAGGATAGCTAGTATCTCTTTACCAGAACATCACTCTTTACTTTCTGAGCCTCACCCTGCTTACATACAATCCATAATTTGCTTTATAATTGCTTCTATTACTTTTTCAGTGCAGTGGATCCATTCACTGCCATCTATGCCCTTGACTGAATTTAAATTTATGTCGACATGGGCCAAAAAGCAGAAAGAAAATGAACATCATCATGTGCATTGTAAACGGATCAGATGTCCATTTTGTAGAAACACCATTCTGAAAGATGACACTTTACAGGTTGTGGTCTTAAATTTTACAATTACTTCAATCTCTCATATTACATTTCCTGTAATACCTAAGAAAACATTTTAGTTTTTTGGATTTAATAATAATAATAATGCCTCACTAATTCTCAAATCTTATTTTAAATGTAGGAATGTAGTAGTGAAATATGAAATTCTGAGCTATAAATTAAATAATATAGATGATATATAATTTAGTAACAGTAGTTTTGTCCTTTGTCCTGTCTCTTTTCTTCTTCTTACTCTCAGTTCTCTATTTTGCCTTGTTTGCTATCAGTTACTCCTGCTCTATCAAGTTAACTGATTAACTGTCGCAGACATTTATGAATTCTCCTGATTAATCGATAAAAATTTATTTTTTAGATACATATTCTCTATGGCCATCATAATATGTATGTATATGCATGTCATTGCTGTTTCGAAGGATTTACTTCTCTCGCACAACTGAAACGACACTGCTGTAAAGAATTCGCACAGTTCATATTACAACTGCTGGTTCAGGAGACAAAGGTATCGCATTAGTTTTGTAAACTATGAGCACAAGTCCCATAATTATATTTGAAGACTTACACTGATTGCTTGGTTGCACTGGAGCAGTTCATATATATTCAGCTTTGAAGGTATGAAACAGTATTCACAATTTTAATTGAAACGGAATATAGTATGGCAGGAAGAAATACTAATGTTGTTAACTGTTGCAGACAGTTGTGAATTCTCTTGATTAATAGATAAAAATTCTTAAATACATGTTTTGTATTCATATTCTGTAATACAGGCCTTCTATGAATTTTCGGAATTTCAGTTGGAAATGACATTTGCAATGCACACACTAATTTGCGCTGAATGTAATCTCCAGGTTCCATTATCATCATTCGACAGTTCATCCAGTGATAAAAAGCATACCAAATTGCAACGTTTACTGGTCATTTTTCATTGAAATATGTTTGCCTGAAGTAATCAAAATTACAATAAGTTAGAGTTTTGTCAACAGAAGCGAGATTTATATAATAACGGCATTTGAAACTGTGTCGTTCATTTGATTATTATCCAGAAATTTCTAAAAAAGCATTGAATTTCAGAACTATCATAGTGCGGATAAATTAGTTTCATGTGTTACATTATTTGCTGTTCGACCTTCTGAGGTAGATTATATAACGGTAAAAGGTTGTGCCATGAAATTCGGAATACCGCTGAAGTGTAAATACTGCTCACACAAATTCACTTCTGCAGTGGATATTGAGAAACATCAATTAAGTGAACATTCTTTCGAAGTTATTAAACTGAAATGTCCAGTTTGTCCCCGTTTCTATGTAACCGATTGTTTTTATAGGCAAGTTATGCTGCTTATGGTAAACAGGTATAATATGTAGCTGTCGTTTCTTTTATGAAATTTTATTATACGGAAAGGTTTAGTGGTACTGAATCATTCAGCAGATACAAATATTATAAGCAAATATATTATTTGTCTCATGGATCTATAGATTTCAATATATTTCAGAGATCACCTATTATCTCATCTTGGTGAAGCGCATTCGATGACTGCTATATTAGAGACAGCAACGCTTTGGCCACCAGCTTTTTCTCATAAGACGTCTCTAAAAATGGGGCCTTTATTACAGAAGATTATTGGTTTCGATGCGATGGATTTATCGAGAATCGAAAAACCTGATAATGTTGACTTCCATTTCTCTTTTTTTATTTTTATTTGAACTACAATTTTTAACTTTTCTCATTGGACTTCACTTCCATTAAAATTACTGTCGAATATCTTTTTGTAATCTAGCTAATGTATATCTTCTGTTAACGTTCCTTTTCAGAAAGTTTTTTCTTTTTTAAGATAGCAAAAGTGAAGGGAGAAATCGTACGTTGCATTATTACTTTTCTTCCTTAAATAGTGTTGATAAAGCATTGGGTAAGCTTCCTGATTAATTGTAAATTGTTTTCAAGTTTTATGATTAAAATGATTTGGTTCCAATTTTTTCAGCTATCCGATGATGAAGATGAATTTTATGAAAAGTCATTGTTAAGCAAAAAAATACCATTCAACGAAAAAAGGAAACCGAAAAAAATCAGGAAAACTGATCAAGATATGTGTTATTACTGTAAACATGCAAGACAGGTATCAAGTTATTGGTCTCATATGTTTAGTGAATAGATTTACAATGTGAAAGACAAATGATTTTTGAGGGGCAAACCGACTTTGGTGTTACGTTATATGTTTGTTTCTTTTTTTTTTTTTTTTTTTGATTTTGTTTTTTAGTTGATGAATAAACCGCTGACGTCCAGTCTTTGTCAATGCGTAAAGTCGAAATGTGAACAGAAATCATTTCTATCCAAAAATTCTTTGGTCGGTTCACTTGTAGAAAAATTCACTCGTGAAGGATGGCTTTACGTGAACGGGAAGGATTCTATTCTGGATACCACAATGGGCGCAGTTATTGATGACAGGTAAGAATTTTTTGATGCCCCGTATCAAAAATATTTACGATTCTCATTATTGCTAATCTTTCATTCATTTTAGCGTCTTCATTTGTGTCAAATGTAAAGGTCTTCATCTTGGTGACAGAAACACACTAAAGCATCTTCGAATTTGCATGCAAAAGGATGTTGATTCACCTGATCCAGAAAAACATTTTGACCTTACAGATAGCGAAATTGTTAGTTAATAGATATATTTATATTTAATTTAGGCTCATTTACTATTATTTCACACTATTGATTGCGTTAGATTTTAGCGAAGGAACTCATTTTTTTTTCAAAAACACGAGAATTGGACTTTATAATTTTTCTGCTGCTTCTGTTGTAGGTGATCCGGTTATCTCAGCCGCAGTGTTCACCAAATGGCAGAATTAGTTGTCCAGAATGTGAGGTTACATCTTGTTCAATCGCTAGTCTTCGGCGACATCTAGCATTAACTCATGGCATTTTTGCTTATTACAATATTCCAGGTTAGTCATGTTCATGTTCCAGTGCTCAGCTGCTGTTGAAACCATATAAATATAATCTAGATCTTTATCCAAGATTTTTAACTGTAGAAAGTCATAAAGCTGTTGGCATTATGGAATATATCCCATCGAGAACTACTAAGGACACGAAACTCGATCTTGCTACAAGGATAAATGTGAAGTTGAATTTGACGCCGGCGGGCGATTTTAAGATGCGGCAAGACGGGAGGCTTCAGTCACCTCCTTTAATGAGTGGTAATTTTTCGTCGGAATTGTTGAAGAAGGAGTGACGAATATATAATAACGATTTGCAAGCTCTTTTATCTTAGAACAATAATTAAAGATAATATTTTAGCTCCCAAAGAATTTCCAGTGTTTTTGGTCATAATGTTTGGAATGGCACTGAATGTTATGTTTTAAGTTTTTTTTTTTTAACTTTAAATTAAGAATTTCATTCCAGGTAGGGACGAGAAATTATTTACCTCCAATACCTTTTCAACACAAAATCTTCAGGTATGATTTGGAAAGATCTTGTCTCTATTTTCCACTGTTGTGCAGCAGTGTAAATTGAAGTATGGCAATAAGCAATAATATAGATGAAATTTGCCTAAACAGGAAATTGCTATTTCGTTTATTTATCCCTCAGTTATTTTGCAGGAAACTGCAGCTTTAGTTGAAGCACAATCAATAAATGCTTGTATAGACCGATCACAAAGCTTAACAACGAAGGAGAAATTTACTTGCATAGTTTGCTTTGTAAGTTTGATTGCTAAATTTATTTCCCTACTTTTAGTGGAGATAATAAGCTTCAGATAAAATGAAGGATTAATTTTGTGAAGATGTGTGCCAGCATTGCATAGCTCAAGTTAACAATAGTTATTGTTATTCAACGCATATATTGCAGTCTCTTTCTTTCTCATTTGATCATTTAATAATCCGCTTTTTTCTGATTATTTTTTGAAGCGGTAGTGTATAAACCTAACATTAGATTTTGAAGTGCTATGTGGAATCATAGTTTTAACAATCTTTGGCCTTGTCGATGCTAAAAATCCTTTCTTAACAAGCTTATTTTTTATTTCTGACCAAAGTACGTTTTGTAATACTAAGATGAAACAAATATTATTATAAGTGTAAGATGCCTTGGGTTCACTATTGTTTCTAATCACCTTGATGAAGTTTAGAGAAATTTGTGGCTTGAAATCTGTATAGGATGTATTGGTATTTAAGACAGGTACCGATTCATCTCAACAGTTGGCCGATCATTTCGTTCGTTCCCATCTGCATGTGTGTTCTGAATGTGGAAGTGGTTTTATTGATAAGCAGTGCCTTTTGTTCCACTTGTCTGCTTGTCAGAAGTGGCCTCGAAAATGTATGTGAAACAATTCTTATATTGGAAGTTTGATTTGAGTTTGAATTTTTATGTCGTGCAACTCACTGAAGCTTTGGTACGTTCAGCTGTAATCTTGAGATATAAATTGTTTTTTGAGGTTCGGATGGCGAGTTTTTTCCGCGTTGTCCAATCTGTAATTCTCTTTTGCTCTCACCCGCACATTATTTTCATCATTTATTGCATTGTCATGAAACGAGGATGCATATCAGTCAAAAAAATCAGCAGGTAAAAATTACCCAGCAATGGCAGTACACCGTTTGCATTGTGATTTACAAAAAAAAAAAGCCTTCTTTGCATTCACTGGTGGTATTGGTTATAGAGAAATAATTTTTATTCGGAAGTGGAAATACATAGAAATGGATTGGTTCCAGTATCCTTTATACTGTAATTTCTGAGTGTTATGGAAATTTGAAATTTATTCTTTTTTAAAATAGATTCATTTAATCACTGTGCTGTAAAAATAATAGATCTTCACCATTTTCAAAGCCTAATCAAATGCTCTTTTCTTTTTTTTCAAGATAAATCCGATGTTTATATGGAGGAAATTGTCTCTAACAGATGCGGCGAAAATAAGGAAGACATTAGTGAGTAATTCAGTAATAAGTTTAGCTTTGTGGTTCTTCTTCTTTATATGTCATAAGACTTTCCCCATGTACGCCATTTATGAAAATATATGTTTAAATAGTTTTCAGACATCAAAAACTTGTGTAGATTCTGTAACAGAAAATCCATTGTTTTCATCAAATGCTTCAGTAAGTAAACCATCCTGTGCTGAATTTGCAGATGTAAGTTTTAGCGAAAGTATTTGCGATGTTCATGTTGAAATAGGAAACATGCATTATTCTTTACAATCACTTTTAGTTATTTACATTATAATTTCAAATGTTGTAAATTCTCCAGAGATGTGGATATCAAGTATTTGGTTAATTTTATGGTACTAGTCATGAATTGTGCATTTGACTCTTGTGGAGTTTCCAGAAATTTGTATGTGCTCTTTGCGAAATGGATTTTTCAAACCTAACAGAGCACGATTTGCATCTACAGAAACATCCGGAACAATGGAACTGTTGCCCGGTCTGTGTGTACTTTCAAGATGACTGCCCAGTTCGTACAATCGGCGAACTTTTTGAGCATCTCATATTTAAACATACAATAAAATCATTTCAACCAAAAGTTTGTTTTAAGTTTTTCTCTTCATTTCGTTACTTTATTATGGTTACTTGTTTCGAAGGAAATGTCCTACTCTTCTTCTTCATTACGATTCGAAATCTTTTTTTTAATCGCTGAATAACTTTCCTATAACTTGCATCTTTACATAGCTGTAATCAAACAAGATTTTCTTTCCCTTGTTAAGTGGTTTTTTTTACATATATTTTGTAGCTGATTATGTTACATCTTTACAATTAGAATTTGCAATTAAAATAATATTGGATAATATATCTCTTGTACAAATTTAATAAGGCTGCATATTTATATCTCTTTCTTCTTGAAAGAAATATCAACCTTAAATTTGTCCTGCAAAAAACTTTATTTACTTTAATGTCATGAAGGCAGGATTTTGTTTCAGGGTGTTAAAATAGTGTGCACTCTCTGTCGGAGTCTCTCTTCCTCTGAATCTACTACACCACTGGCAGTAAGACGTTGCGAAGAGCAAATGGCACGACATATTTTGTATTCCTGTAATGGTACTCAGATATGCTTCCTTTGCAACGACGGCACACTGTATTCATCTGAAAAATTGAAAAAGCACCGTGTCAATGTACACCGTCCGATTTTTGAACGGTTAGTTCCTTTAAAAAAAAATTTCAAGAAAACAAAATGTTTCCAAAGAGTAATGAACAATAATTGCCTTCATTACTAGTACATTGCATTCATTGTTAATTACAGGTGCTTGTTTTCTGACAGATGTAATTCTAATTGGACTGAAACAGTTCCTATAATTCACTATTAAAATCTTGTTAAAATCCAGATTTCGAGTTCGTTATCAGCTTTACCTGAAATTTAGGCACTACTTCAAGTGTTAGGGATTATTATTAGTTGGTTTTTATTTACCGTTATTTATCATTTTAGGTTCGGTTGTTTAGAGTGTTCTCGAAAATTCCACACTTGTAGTGCATTCAGGCAACATTCATGTAGTGTGCTGCTGAAATGTTCATGTGGAGCTAATACGTTGTTCACGGAAAAAGAATTTGAGAAGCATTTCGAAATCCACTTAAATTCAAAGAAGGACTTCTGTCTTCTCTGCAACATGTACCTGTTTTCGGTACATAATTTTCAATTTTTTTACATCAATGTAAATGAGGAAGCGGGAAAAGTATAATGAAAGTAAAAATTATATATAAAATATAATTGATTTGTGATATATGTATTTGAAGTAATATACAGCGTAACATAACCCCGTTCATATTGCATACAATAGAGCGGAGGTAGAGTGTATATGTTGGGACCCGAAAGAGATGAACTAGACCTGAGCCAGAGGAAACTCTGGTGGTGGTCCGAAGCGATTCAGACGTGCATCATATGTAAGGGAGTATTTACTGCTGTAAACTTTGATTTTAAGGAAGAGCAACTTACTTTTCATGCTTTGTCACATCGGATTATTGTAAACGGAAAAAGGGAAATTTCTCTAGCTATGATGGAAAAATTTCAAACATTTCCTGTAATGGATACTGTCATGCCTAGGAATATGAGCGTAAATGGTCCTGATGAAGAAGTAAGTAGTTTAAATAAGAAACAATTTGATAAGTAGCTTCAGTTCAGTAAATTCTATCCTGTAACTGCAAGGAATTCTTTTAGTGTTAATTTGCACTGTAAAATTCACTTAATTTTCATTCTAGTTTTAAATGCTATAGTTTTTCTCAGCTAAATCTGGGCAAATGTGCCTCAGCATTGATTTATTTTCTGAAAAGGAGTTACAATGTAGTACTAGCAGAGTTAAAAAATGCTTAATTAGTCCTACCTTAGATATATAAAATAAAGCTTTTTTCTTAGGATCCTTTTTTCTCCTTGATTTCTTTTAATCTTTAGAAAGAGTAATGAAGTTCAAACTACCTAATAGTTCGATCTAGACCAGTAATTTATTCTTACAGCGTAACGCATTTGTGTTTGGGAAGGTGAAGCTGAACAAAGATGACGACGAAATCCAATTTTTAGGATTTGGATATTCTGCAAATGATACAACTGGTAGTATTAATAAGGATCAAAATAAGCGTTGTAAATCAGTTATTTTGAAAAATGGTCACTTTCATTAGATACGTAATTAAATCTTCTGTGTTCAGCAGAGATTTAATTGAACTTTACAAATTAATTTTATAAGANTCTTCTGTGTTCAGCAGAGATTTAATTGAACTTTACAAATTAATTTTATAAGATGAGAAAGCTTACTACTGAGCTTATTGACTGAATTGATTTTTTAGTAGATAGCGATGTGATATTCGTGGCTGAAACTATCCCCGAGAATTTTATGACGAATGTTCGGTCGGAAACTGCTTCTGATCATGGAACAGTGCCGTCACTTTGTGCACATCCTATGGATGCTATTTCAGCTGCTAAACTCCCGGGTTAGCATTGTTTATTCTCAGTTTTGAAGAGATATGTCGTGAAATGGATGCAATCCAAAATTGACAAATTAGGTACTTATAAATCAGTGGACGGAGGAAATGAGGCAAATCTCGAGGAGAATATATAAAATTTGGAGTGGCCGTTATTTCTTGTGATAGGAAATTTGTTTTTGGCTTAAGATTATTTTTTCGCAGAATTAGATGAAGTGAAAATAAATGATATCATGGAGAAAGTAATCGATACAGTAATTTTACCATGGCTTTGTTAGGTTTTTGTAAATTGCTCTCAATTTTGAATATCATCTAAAGTGATATGGAGCATTTTTTTTTCTCTTTGTTTCTTTTTAGATAAGAACACACATCCTGATTCTGTTTCATCGCCTGCGGTGCTTAGCGCTTGTGAGGAAGGGATAGCACGTAATGCTTTATATAAACAATGTTTTACAACAACGGGAAATGATTGTTCAATAGGGACGGGAAAAGCGCTGTTTTCTGCAAAAAAACTAGATGTTCCTGATGTTATTGGCGATGAGGATGATGTATCGGTCATTGACGAACCACAAAATGTAGATTTTTTTTTCCACCAATTATTTTTAATTTCTTCAAAAATGCTTACACTTTACTTTGATTAATTTCATCATCAACAGAACATTTATGGATCACAACACACTCTAGGCATTACTTAAATGAGAAAGGTTAGTTATTTCCAGCTGTTCAAATGAAAATGTAAAGTTTATAATTTTAGGCAAGTCTTCTCACCGCTGAAAAAGTCCTTAAGGAAGTGGGGAAGACTGAGGAGGCAGCCGATGATCCAGATGTGCAAGTTGTTGAAAGCATAGAAAAGTCTGTTATTTCCAGATTTTTTACTATCAAAAACTTGTTTTGATTTTTGATTAAATGAGAGGAACGCTACTTGATGCAATTATTTCACAGACAATCACAAAAAATTAGTGATCCTAGATTTTCTAATTCTTTTTTTTTATTGACAGCGATTTTTTTCATTGATTTTTTTATTTATGAGTGCGCAATTTTTTGTTGTAGCATTTACCAAAATCTTTTTGTTGCTACTAATCAATGCGAAGCCCTGAGTCTTGTTTAAAATGATGTTGATTTGACGATAAAAAAACTTCCAGACATAATGGAGCTCAAAGGAATTTAAGACGTGAGGCAAAGTTTCGTTGCAATCAGTGCACCGAGAAATTCCTTACAAAGGCTTCTTTGCTGATTCATAAAGAAACTCACAGATACGATGCGGGTCAGACAATCGAAGCAGTGAGCTTTAAATAACCTCCCAGAGAAATTATTCATATTATAAAGTCGTTTAATTCTTTTGTAATATTTTAATCTTAGGTTTACGGCATCCCGATCGAAACGTCCCTATACATCTGCCGTTTATGTTGTTTGGCCTATGAAACACAAGTAGTATACCAAATTCACATGCGTACCCATGGCGTACTGCAGAACTGTGAGCGTTGTTCTGTGGTAGCGTTTAACGAAGAACAGATGAAAAATCATCGAGATCAACACGTAGCATCTGTGGGTAGACAGCAGGTTGTTTATGTTTGCTCGCAGTGTGTGGCTACTTATTCAACGGTCAGCTGTGAAACTTTTTTTTTTCTTTTTTTTGCGATAAATTGCAATGCCAACCGATGGCTTCTAAATTTTTTGTTGGAACTTTTAGTGATTGGTGAAGCGTAGACTAGTGGAGTGTTTTTGTGTGCAAAGTTTAATCTTTCTGCTTTATGCCTGATGTTTTCAGGATGAACGTTTGTATCATCACATGTTTAGTTATCATGAGCAAGCTATATTATATTTCTGTAAAAACTGTGGCTTGGCAAACACTAATGGACGTGTCGTCTATGATCATATAGTACAAAGCGAATGCTCCTGGAAGGTATGATGAAATTTTAAAAATCAAAGCTTTGATGGCAATCACAAAAATCAAGTTTTTGGTCTTCTATAATAGCGGTTCTTTTGAGTTTATAATAGTTGATATTTATAACAGCAGCATTACCAATTATGTTTTTTTATTTCAGAATTTGCGGACAATATCAGATTATGTAATTATGGGTTTTACGGCTGCTTGTATCTTCCATTATCAGCCAGCAAATCCGGCCCAATATGAGAAAAGGGTGCACAATAATGAGTTGCTCGTAGTTATTCCCTCAGAATGCGTCCATCGATCATTCTTATCTCAGTCAAACGATGTTATTAGCATTACTTGTCCAATGTGCAATTCATTGGTTAGTTTATTTGCTTCATAAAAGTGCTTGTGTAATGCAGTTAAAAAAATACCTGTTTTTCATTTCACTGAATAACAAGAACTCTTTCCCGTTCCAGCCGTCCTTTATATTTTAATTTCATATTTTTTAGATGAGTTTTTTGCGACTTCAAGCAGAAAATCCAAGATTCACTGGGAGCTTGCCGGTATATTTTATGCTTTGCCGCTTAACCGATAGATTCCATTGTTAACTATTTTGCATATCATGCTTGAAGACAGTAGAAATTGATATTTCAGGGTTTGTGGGGCAGTGGAATGATAATAGTAAATATTATATTAATTTTTAGCGTACTTTGAATCATGCTGTGGATGATAATGATGCCATGATGTTGACGATGCTGAATATTTGGAAAATGGAAAACGTTGACCAGCGAATTAACACGTTAAATAATGAACACCAACAGACTTCACATCTAGTAGGTTTTCCTGGAACATCGTACATTCAGTCACAAATACCGCATGTTAACCCTACTTACATTGTATCGAACGTTGTGCCGTTATCAACCTCACTGTCTGGAATTTATATTTCACGCAATGTTAGTTATCTTATTTGTTGAGTAGTGAAATGTCACTGCTGTTTTAAACTTTGCAAATTAAATTACAGCGTTTTGAACTTTATATGCTTGGTTTTGTAATGATTTTGAAGTTAAAGCAAATATTTTTCTTCCATAACAATTTTGAAATCATTCAGCGATCAAGAGGACCGATGAATAGTATCGGCCAAAGTACTATCGGTGTCAAGCAACCATCGTCTCAGATTTCGTGGGTTCCGGCTCGACAGGCACTGTCTGGAGCTTCAGCTTCGGCTTTAGTTCCCTCGACATCATCATTGGAGGCCTCTGTGAGTGAATTTGTTTCTTTCGATATTCCATTTGCAGTTTAAAAACAAACCCATACAACTCCTGGTTAGAAATCATGGAAACCCATTTTTGAGTATTTTGAAGAATTTAACATTATATCTAATGCTTTTTCGATCATCGTAAATTCAGTCCTTAATTTCTAATTCTTTTTCCATTATCATTTTTAGGTAAGAAATACGTCGATGGCAAGATCAGTGAACGGTGCAGTTACATTCGCCTCACTAAATGTTTGTTTTTCGTCACTTCAGTGATTGACTTATGGTTGAGGTTAACATTTCCAAAAAAATTTTTGTATAAGAAACTTAATGCAAATAGGTTTTATAGCTGTGTATTTCTAACAATATAGCTTTAATCAATATGTTCCTGCAAAAAACATATTTCTTTTCTTCACCCCCAAAGTATTTCAGAATTCCAATTCACATCCGTCTACCTCAGCAGTGGCTTCATCAACATCACAGATACTTGCATCATCCGTCTGTGCTCATGCAGGTATCGTGCCATCGTTACCATCTTCGAAAACACCACCTTATTTGCAGGTAATTGAATTCTTTGAAGTGCAGCGTTGGACATGTTTACTAAAAAGCGTAAAACTACCGTTTCAGCCTTATCGTGGGGCACTCGAAGCAGTTGGCTTAATGGTTGGCACTGAAATGGTTACTCGGGATTATATTGTAAAAACTGCCGATGGACAGTACTTTTGTGCTCATTCGGGATGTGCAAATGTGCGGATCGAAAAGATTACTAGTGGACGCGTACACAATTTGCGACACAATCCACAGAATATTTTTTTTTGTCTGGAATGTGGCAGCGCATTTCCATTTGAAAATCTCATCGTGAAGCATATGGTTGAATCCCATCATCAAAAACAAAGTTAATTTTTTTTGTGTTCACTTTTGGTCGTTTTGGTGTAGAACCGCGAACTCTTTCTGTTTTGGTATGTTAAGGATACAGCCGTAGTTAACGGTAAGAGTTATATAAACATCGGAATTTAGATATTGAATCCATCAGTCTTGTTCAGTAATGTTTTTATTAAAAAAAAAACCATGTAAATTGATTAATTTTTATTATGCTGGGACAATCTTCTTTTAAAAAGATGATTACTGGAAAGTATTTTTTATTCAATTCTTTTTTTTTTCAGCACCAGCATTGAATTTACGATGTCCGCTATGTCCAGATGTCCCTTCATTCACGCGGATAGAACTTTTCAAAAAGCATATGGCCGAGCCATCAGCACAGCATTCATCTATTTCTCATCCCTTCACTTTTAAACAGAAGTATTTCGTGTCTTCATAATTAAAAAATTTAGAGGTTGCGAAATCTAGGGTAATGGAGGTTACATTTTTTAGAGTGTCTAGAGGTGTTGGATGTTAAAAATATGTTTTACTAGCCTTATTTTTTTGTATCGTAGTTATTAATTTAACCAACTCTTTTATTGTGGAAAGAAGTCAGCTGTCACGTCATCTTCATAAAATACCTTTCCAGATGCAAGCTACGTTTTCATTCAATAGAAGCGCGATTGCGTCACGACCATGAACATCGTGCAACAAAAAATGCGTAACTTTTTAATCACTTAAGAAGTGTCTCTCGTATTTCATGTTCCAAAAAAGTGATGTGGGAATTTTTCATTTACGTTTGTGCAATAATCCGAGAGCTTTATCTAGATCTAAGGGCAAAAGGATCAAATCGAATCAGTGATTTTAAATTCAGCACTTTTTCATGTTTATTCAAAGGGGTAGTAATGAAAATTTTATATTCATAAATTCGGGATCTTTAATGAACCGTAACCATTTGTTTAACGGCAATGGAAAATTAGACATTTTTTTCCCCATTTTAGCAATGGCATTCTAAAATTTTCGCAATAACGATGCTTAATCAAATCAGAAAAACAAGAGTTGGATAAGCTGAGAACAAATTTAAAAAAGAAAGAAATGGAATATATTCTTGATTTTATGTGTGAATAATGTCAACTTTTCCATTTCAATTATACTTGTATCACTGTTAAAGAAAAAAATTAAATCGAATTATTTTGAAGTGACTTTTTAAATTTAGGCCGTGTTGCTTTGTATGTGGCACGAGTCGAAATTGGTGGTATAGTTCGGCGCGACCTGATTTTCCGTATATCGATCATTCATATATTCATGCATTTTCATTATGGGGAATGTGTCGAGAGTGCGGTTTATGCTATCCAAATGAATTAAAGGTTTTTGTTCCTCTTCTTTTTTCAAGTTACTGTTTCAAGATCATGTTGTAAGAGCTTGCAAAAGGACTAAAACTTAAACACTGGACTTCTGATATTGGTAGCATAAAACATTATGCTGCAATATCTTGGATGTTTATTTGCTGGAAGAAAGTTCTGATGAAATGATTTTCCGGTGAATTATTCGATCCTTAAAGAAATGAAAGCCTCATAAGCGTACATCTTATTGGAAAAGTTTAGCAGGTATTTCTTCAAAGAAAAGTATACTTGTTCTGGAGGATATTAATTTCATGGTACCTTTTAATATGTCATTCAAATTCTTATTACTTTAGTCTTGCGTTTGGAATTTAGAAATTTAGTTTTGTATAAGTTTCGTTTCTTTAGAATCAGCAATACTTTAATCATTTCAAAGAGCAGCATATGATCAAGGCATTGGACAGTTTTCTGTGTAAAGTATGTAACTTAGAAGTCGATAGTTGCAGCGTGCATGATCATGCGCTGGAGCGACATTTCGTATGTTTGGATTTTGATTTTCTTTAGCTACTTCCATCAAATCTTTTGGTGAAATTCAATTCGAAGTTAGCAAATTTTAAATACCAAATGGTCTTTTTAGCTATAGTTAATGGCATTGGTACGAGAGTCAATTTCACTATTAGGCTCTTTTTTATGCTGATAAATTTGTGAGCAGTACACATTTCAACTCTTCATTCCTCCTTTCCAGAAATTCTGAAATTTTTACCACTTGTTTAATTTGGATAGATAACTAAGCAAAGCTTCTGTAATGCAGTAGAAAGCCTTTGAAAATTTTCTGTGGTTGAAAGTCTAGCAGTTCTGCATTATTCTACCCTAATTTTTTTTATAAAAAATTTTTTTTTTTTTTTTTTTTTTTTTTTTTTTTTTTTAGATCTGGAGGGATTATTGGATGGAGATTATCATGCATGTTCACCGTTTATTTTAGGTTATCGGTGTCAAAACGGACCGACGAAAGCCATATATCGTTGAAACGAGTGATACAATGTTGTCTGCCTTTCTGGGTTTTCCAGTACCAGATAATGCAAGAATCTAAACACGAATTAAGGTGATATACTTTCTCCTTATTCTTACTATTATTACCAACAGCCTTCTTGTTAATACAGATGACAAGGCTGTTTTTGATTTAGGTTACGTGGTCATGCATTTCAATTTCGTTTCTTTTAGTAATTTTCAAGGAGAGTATTTTATGTGGTAGACTGCATTCTTCAGCTTTAAATATTGTAGTCGATTTTCTATCCAAGTCTAAATGTTTTGTTTATGCTATATTGTAGTTATTCTGGAAGATTGCCACTTCTATTTATGTGATCCAATTCTTGATCTATCTTTCGGGTCGAGTGAAATGTTATTCTTAAAACGACAAAATTTGAACAATATTCGAATTTACCTTTCATAAGAAACGTAAAGTAAGAATATAACTTGAGTTATTTGTGGAAAAATGGTAAACTGGAACGCGTCATAAATATCTTCTCGACCGTGCCGTTATTAGTTATTAACATTTGCGTATTTTCAGTGTATTAATATTCCTGATTGTTACTGATCTCAAAACAGGTTATGATTAATTGTTTCTTTCTTCCATTGTTTGCTTTTATATTTCTTTGTCGGTTTCGGGTTTGTTACTTTTGAAACAGATATGTCGAAAACACAAATTTTCAATTTTTGGAATGTTGAGCCTTTTTCTGCAATATATTTTAGCAGTAATAGAATTATAAAGTATAAATTGACTGCAGTTTTCAAAAAATAGTGGTGATCTTTTTGAACATAAACATTTAATTGTGCCCTTCCGCTACGTTATGGTCTACGTTTGATTGTTGCTGGATACTTGTGTATGTAATGTGATGTAGTGTTCTATAGTATTGTACCCTAAATGTGACACTGATATGATATCCAGTTATCATTTGATATTAGGTATAAATGTAGGACTTGTTATGGAATTTCGTAGGGCATCAATTGATTTTTGAAGATCTCTGAGATGAGATGTAAATGCATGTGTAATGGAGAATGAGTTTATTTTATTCCAATAAATCAAGTAACCCAGCAGAATAACTATAATTCACTGTGGCAGGTTAAAGCTAACAGGTTCCTTTGGTTGTCTCATACCGAGTGCTTTGAAAGCGTATCAATCATTTGCAAAGAAAAATTAGGATTCTCTGCACATTGTGTAAACAGTTCCACTTTTAATTTCGTTCACAATTTTTGATCATTCGAATAATTTATTTAGATTGTTCTGTTCTTGCGTGCATCATCATGTTAATGGAAGTTCTAGTACAGTGATTATTGACAGCTTTAACTGATAATATCATCCAAAGTAGTAGGTATCTGCGTTGTAGCAAAGCTTTCAGTGTTTTTATGAAGCCATTTGGCTACAGGATTGGTTTTGAACTATACTTCATGCTTCTTGAGATTTTTAGTGAACAGTGTATTATTCAGCTTTAGCCGTTTCCTATGCTAAATAAGGATTCCTTGAAAATGTGAGATTAATAAATGTTACCACTTTATTCAGATATGATGTTATGCAATGACAGCTTCTAAAATTCAGTTTGAGTTGGGTAAGATTTTGTATTTTAGAGAGCCAGTACTGTGACATGTGGAACCTTAGCGTTGAATTAGCATCATGAAATTGTTGAAGCGGAATTGCATACATGTATTAGAAAGTTTTTGAATAAGAGTGGGGAAATGGAACAGGAAGAAAGATTGATGTTAAAGACAAAACAACTGGAATGCCAGTGGTTGAACTATTTCGTAACTTAGCAAAATGATCAAAGGCTAGTGTTTTTTTTTTTTTTTTTTAGATTCATGTGCTGTTCCATGAGACTCGTAGTAATTCTATGGGGAGATTTTTTTTCTTTCAAATTTTAAATTACCTTCCAAACATCTTCCATGAGTGATTTGTCATGCGAAAATAAGGATTCGGCTCGAAATATCGCCGCTGTTAATATTATCATCCAAATTATAGCGATGACAGAACCTAACCAAAGATGAGCATTTCTAAACACAGTATTTTCGAATGCTCCGAAACAGATGTCTCTCTGATGAAGGCACTGCTTTGCACATTTTTATCAGAAAAGCTAGGAAAAACATAATAACACTGATATTTCCAAGCTAAATTACAACCGAGTACCAGAGTAATCTGCTACGAAATGTATTCAAGATTGGAAGACCTCGTCGCCGCCCAGAAACAATTCTCGTCAACCTCTGATACCATGGCAACGAACCGCTCACAGTGATATGATCATGAACAATGATAAAAAAAAAATCAGTCACTGTTTAGAATGATTGCAAATGGGCTAGACCTTTTAGCAGATTTCGTAACCGATTCGAGACAGAAATTTTCATTTCGAGTGTGCAACTAACTGTTACAATATAGATTAGGCAGGTGAGATTGGTGGAATGCCTATGTGAGCCGATCCTCTACTGCTGGCTACTTCTAACATACTTATTTCTATTTCTCTCTCAATTTTGTTGATTTTATCACTAATCAGCTCTTTTTTTTTTCTTTTTATCATTTTATTTTTTTATCTTTGATACTATAGCACTACTGATAATTGCTTGTGCAACCTTCCAGCTGATAAGTTCCTTGCTAAACGGATGCTTATGTGGCGATATCAGTGTTAGTGATTAAAGCATTGCTTAAATAGACAGATTAGAGACATTAATGTTCGGTTCTTTAGAAATTCCACTGTTTTTAAATATTTGACAAATGTTATGATGCATATTCTCTCTTAAAAGGACTTTAAGTGAACTTGTGAAATGCTAATTTAATTATGCATTATTTGCAGTGCGAAAAACTGTTTTAAGCTTATATTAAGATTTTCAAGCAATATAAAAAAAAAAAAAAAAAAAATGATGAGATAGGATGGGGAAGCAGGTGGCAGAAAAAGAAAGGAAGAAAAGCAAGTTTCCTCTAAAATGCAATTTATATATATTTTTCTGTCGTAATTTTCGTGCTCTTTTCTGAGATTTTATTTTTTCTCCAAATTGTTAACATTTCCGAACTTCTCATTTTAACGATATGTTTCTTTTTTTTAAATCATTTTCAAATAGTCCTTTATACATTACCAATTTTGTAACTTTTTCACATCATTGTTAACTGATAAATTGAAACATTGAACCACTCGATTTCTCTGTGGAAAAATCAAGAAAAAATAAATAAAGTCTCAGAAAAGAGCAAGAAAATCAACAGAACCGAAATAAGCCTCTGGCTTAATTTCGGTTCTGTTGATTCGTTTTAAACTCTATCCTTGTGATGTTATTAATATCTCTTGCCACTTTTTTTTTTTATTAACAAATGAATACTTATTCCTTTGGTTAAGATGTTGCTTTTAGATACAGTAGCATTGAAATGTTGATTATCTTGTACACTCAGGGTAATTTCTGTCATAAAATTGTAATATTAAAATAATTCTTGGTAAGGCTTGCTGACACTCAATTATCTCATTTGACCGAAAATAGATTCGGAATTAAATTGAAGTGCAGCGTTTTCATAAATTGGATTTGAATTTAAATTTAATTCAAACAGCTTTGAGAAATGCGAATAAAAAAACTGCTGTATTGGATGATGAGGAAAAGTTTTTTTTTGCACAAGTATTTTTCTGTGGCATTTGTTTTGATATGGGAATTGAGTAGACAGTCATTAAAATTAGGAAATAGTTATGTTATTTATAAACATGTCCAAAATAAACAGTTCTTGTAAAAAAAAAAAAAAAAATCTTGTTTTTATCTCTGCTGTCTCGTTTTAATTCTTTTTTTTCTTATAAATTTATTATTTAAGACAGTAGAAAATAGTGTTTAAGTGTTAAAGCTGCGCAAACTCATACTTTCTCAGTTTCTTTTCTTCACTTTTGAAAAAAAAAAAAAAATGTGTAAGAAGATTAATAACTAATTGAATTAGAAAAGGAGGATTTCTGCAATCTGTTTTTATTTATGATATTTTGTATATCAGCATATTAAAGTTAGTATTCCCGAACAGGACTAGATAGGTGCTTACTTTTTTGCTCTCTTTAATAACATGCAAATAAAATAGAGATGCGATGGGCTTTTTTTTTTTTTTTTCAAAAAACAAATAATTTAAACGGTGCATATATTTATTAATATTTGGTTAGAGTAAGTAATGGAGTTTTAGCTTTCACTGACTAATATTTCTGGTGGAAAAGTTTCCGCGTGTGAGCAACTGAAACATTATTTTTTCTTCCTTTCGAACAGTAGCTATTAGGAAGTGTCTTCACAATTTTTAAATGATTTTGCTCCTAAATGGTTTAAAAGTTGTTCGAGCAAATTATTTATGCAAAAAAATATAACAATTAACAGATTTTAAACCATTTTACTTTTTTGTTTCCACATTCTTCTAATTTTTTGTAAAATTTGTTTTTCTTTTATTAACCTCCCAATCTTTCATTTTTTTTTTTTTTTTTTCAATTGGCGGAA
Source organism: Setaria digitata (assembly GCA_003640385.1). NCBI lineage: Eukaryota > Metazoa > Nematoda > Chromadorea > Rhabditida > Setariidae > Setaria > Setaria digitata. The sequence continues at coordinate 148,060 of RCAB01000110.1, forward strand.
ATTTTTCCAGTTTAAAAAAGAAATAGATGATCAGTTTTACATCTCTTGACACATCGTTGGATCGGAGTTGTTTGGGAATTTCGAATATTGCTAAATTTGTTATATTTTAGCCTAAAAAATTTTTTTAAATTTCATCCTATCTGTGTACTGCAATTCATGCAGGCAGACTGTTTGTACTTGCTATGAAGCGGACTGATCAGATTCTTGAGCTTTGCTTATGTAATAAAATGTTCTTTCAGTTAAACCTGTATTCCTTTATATAATAATTCTGAGCGGAACATTGAGAGGAATTTATTTGTATGTCATCGTCAGTAACTTTTTTTTTGGTTTTTCTTCTCGTGTTTTATGCAAAACCTCGAAATTTTTCACTATTAAGTATTTTATAGTGAAAAATCCTGAAATTTTTTTTTTTTTTTCTGATCTTGACACAACTAATTTTCCAGTTTTTACATTTAAAAGATTCTTTTTAACGATTTGAAATATCATAATTTTTAAGAGGTTAAAGTTCGTTTGTGCATATTTAACTGCTTATACATTCTTACTCTTCTGTTTATTTATTTTTTTTAAAGGTTTTTTTTTTCCGCTGTTTCAAACATTTTTAATGCGCAATATTGTAAAAAAAAAAAAAATCTATATTTGAACTACTTAATCTTTTAGCTCAAGGTCATTTTTGCTTTAGAGAGCTTTTTCATTGTTTTAAATAAAGGCCAGGAATTTACTTTTCTTAATCGCTATTCTCAGCTTATTGTTTGATAAGAGTTCCAGTAGTAGTGTAGTAAGTCTCATTGCCCTCAGTGTAGTTGCTTTTTTTTGAGTTTTGATAATTTATTGCATTAGATTCTGCAGTTTCTTATAAAATCAGAGCTAACATTCGAAGATCTTATTCTGATTTACAAATAGAATTTTTTTTTTTTGCAAGTGTTTTTTGTGGTAATGAAAAAAATTATTGAGAAATCGATCTAATAATTTGACTGTTGCAAATGAGAGCTATCCATGGAAATTCCCTTTAATCGTTTAGGAGAAAAAATGGGCTTTAATAGCTTGAGCATATGAGAAATCTGCTTTAATTGCTGTTATTTAGTTAGTTCCGTATTAGGTTTGAAAGGCAGGAATTGTTTTTTTTTCATGTTTTTCTTCAAATGGACGATTTTACTATTTCGTCAGTAATGGGAGATTGTATAATTAAATGAAAGCTAGGACATTGAAATGTTTGGTATTTTATTAATAAATTTGCCACAAAATATAATTAAATTAGGAACAAAACACATTTATTTCACTTTGTATCACTCTCCCTATTCCTGAACTCGGAAATCGTCGTATACTCTACGGCATTCTGTGATTATCTCTTTTTTCCAATCTTTTGTTTTATACTTTAAACATATATCTTTTATAAGTGCATATTTATTTAAAATTTTGGATTAGCTGAAGATCTCTTTTTAGAGTTTGAAGACCTTTATATTCTTATCTCTTCGCAGTATGGCAGTTCTTTATTGCTTGATTACATATTTACTGCATTTTTTCTTCTATTTTTACTATGACAAATTACTTTGATTATACATTTCGCTTCAGTATTTGTTCTATATCTTATCTCTTTCTGTCCACATTTTATACTTAATCTAGTCTTGCTATATTTTCTTAAGTATAGGTTTGTCTTGTATCTCTGCGTAAATATTTTTTCTTTAAGTACTCTCTCTATATGTTTTTTCCCCATTTTTGAAGAAACCTTTGCTCTGCTTGTTCAAGTTCAAAAAGCGTTTTATCATTTGATAGATTTGGTTGCTTACGAAGAGCTTAAAACATTGCATTTGCGTGAAATATAGGATACTTCACTATCAACTTTTATTGGAAATTCGTGAAATGTTATTGAAGGAAGTCTCAAGCTTTCAAATTGCTTCATTAGTTTAATATACTATTTTATGGTTCAGGAGATGCAGATCGCATGACACTACTCATTAAATTAGTTACTGCATTTAGATCGAGATGATTATTGCTTAGAAGAACGAGCACTTTCCTATCATTTTTCAACCTTCCACAAGTGAACACTCTATCACTTTTATTCCATTTAATTGAAATTAAACAAAAACATTGTGATACTTTTTATTTATTCAATACAGTAATAAGGACAACATCTAACAGTGATGTATACGGACAGACACATACACATTTCTGTTTGACGAGTTTTTCATAGCATAAGGTGGATGATGTTTTTGCTCATGTTATTATTGCTGGTAAAAATTGTGGCAACTGTGTTGGTGACATTTTGCTTCCTTTGAAATTTTCCTCTCCGACATATTTCATTTTACACTTTTTGTTACTCACGAATTTCCCATTCTCTTACTACTTATTTGCTCAGTTACCTGCGTGTTAGTCACCAATCTACTCGAGAACTAGTCGCATGATTGCACTGGTCTTATGCATATTACTCTTTCCAACTCATTTTTTGGATTTCGGTATATCGGTAAGAATGCTTTTGATGGAGCAAGTCTTTCGAATGGAATTTATCGCTCCATTTTAAGATAGTTTCATGTACAAAAAGAATTTCATGGAAAATGCGATAAATTAGTAGGTTTATTTACTTTAGTAGCAGTTTTATGCTACTTACTTCATTATTCCACTAATTCATTTATGATATAACTTCTGTCAGTATCTCTGTTGAATCAGATGAGTGAGATATTCGTGTGTGAGAGAAAGTGTTAACTGAGACGAGCAGGAGAGAGAAAGCCACTCTCTGAATTCATTTTTAATGACATTATGCCTTTAGAATTGTGCTTTTTAGAGCTTGCAACATTATTCATTTCAAGTCGGTTGGATAATCTTCACTTTTAACGTTCTTCAGCATCGATTTCTTGGATGACTTATGCATGCTACAATTTTGCTTCTTTCTGTATTAATCTTTTCTCTGACTGGACGTTTTAATAATTAATTCTTCTTTTCGATGCTTCAAAAAAAAAGACTTTTCCCAAGAATTTTTTTTTTTTTTTTTTTATAGTACACATAGTTCATATTTGTATATATAAAAGATGTATGCTGAGTATTCACCTTATAATGAATGAATTGTTACTGCTTTATCGCCATTGCTACTATTATTATTATTATTATTAATTATTGTTTGAGCTTTAAACATGTTCACGAATCGAGGAATACCGGTGCACAATTTTTCAGTAATTAGCAAGACTTTTTTTTTTTTTTTTTTTTTAACGCTCTCATTAAAAAAAAAAAAGAAATTAGAAATTCCTGTTATCGATAACTATAGCGAGGAGAGAAACTTTTGGTGCTTGTTTATTACCTCGCATTTTCTTGGTAATGGAAAATGGTGTTTTTGTCCAAAATATTTTCGAAATCTAAAATACATACATCAGTTATTTTCATAAAAACCGACTTTAAAGTGATATATTTCTGATGTGAGAATATAAAAGTAAATGGATGAATAAATAATTTTATTGTTCAGAATATATGGATCCACTTTTAATATATATATTTGTGCATTAGCTCATATCGTCATCTCATTCCTTTCTAATGATAAAATTGATCAAGATGAGTGAATATCAAAAGAGATTTTGGCAATAATATTTTGTTTCCCGAGTTAGAAAAGGTTTTAAATTGTAAGGTCGATATTGTTGTTTTGTTTTCGATATTTAAGAAAGAGAAGAGACATGAATATATAATAGAAAGCATTATTTATTGTAGGATTTCGCAATTATTTCATCATCTTTTGTTTTTCAAGATTTAAAAAATAAAACTTTCCTTAGTTTCTTAAGTTAGGACAAGGAAGTGCACATAAAAGGATTGGAATGATGATGTAAATAACGTGTAAATTAAAAACTGAGATATTTAATATTTTGTTGTAAGATATTGGTTGCATCCAATACTTTCTCATTTGTAGTTGCAGCTGCAAAAGTGAATGGTTGGAAAAAAGTATCTGACATGAGTATACTGCGAAGTTAGACCTGAATATGCCGAGATCAATTAGGTCGTAGAGGAAATATATTGTTGAGAGTATGGAAAGGTCCCTGAACTTCTTCGAAAGTGGTGATTTTTTTTTTTTTTCATGACTGCATTGATTCAAAATGATTTTTCATCATGTTTAAAAATGTCGTGTCATATCGGCGTTAGTGTGTACATTGTTGGGATTGAACTTTGGTGAAGCGCAGATGAATAGTTGCTTCATTTATGTTAGCTAATTAAAAAGGAATAATGAAGATGATAGGGATGAGAAAAAAAAAAAAAAAAAGTATAGATGAATGACTAAATTCCTTTTATCACCAATCTAATCCTTCTGCAAAATTCATCTTTCCAAGTACAGTTTCATTCAAACATTGGATACAGTAACAATTTGACATTCACGTATTTCTCTCCTCTATTAGGGAAAATAAAAAGCTATCATTATGATTCTTTGTCAGTTTTGATGCGTTTTTAATCCTGCATATTTCTTTATGCAAAGTCGAATGAAATTAATGGTATTCGTCACATGGATTCATTTGGCTTCAAAAATNATTTTGATGCGCTTTTAATCCTGCATATTTAAGTCGAATGAAATTAATGGTATTCGTCACATGGATTCATTTGGCTTCAAAAATCCTAATCTTTGGCAGAAAATAACGTAGCCTCTGGTTCATGCTTTTATTATGTAACAGTATAATATCACCTCGGATAGTTTAATGCTAATAGTTTCACCGTAAATGTTGGTGCAGGAAGTTGAAATCAATCAGTAAAACTTATAAAACTTTCAACCTTCCTGGATGATTTTGTTTTCTTGTATTTTTGAAGTGATTCGATGCCGAAAAATTACTCCTCATCCTTCTTCCTCCTATCGTAAATTCCTCCCATTTTGATTTCTCATTACTCATTAATGTTACTTGAAAAATTATCAAAAATCACGAAACGAAGTTTTTTATAGTATTTCATGGCTTGCTCAATTTGTTGGAAGATAATAAAAACTACTGTATTACAAAATTTTCTAATTAATTTTCTCCTATATAAATAAAAAAAACTTTTGATTCCTGTAGCACTCATTTCTGCACTTTCATTACCGAAGTATATTTTTTAGTGCTAGTTTGGGAATTTTATCAAATCTTATTTTCGTAAAAAAGTTCCGAACTTTATTTATTTCCATTCTCAATTAATTTATGAGCACAAAGGACTGGAGAAATCTTTTCCTGCAGTGGTAATGCAACATTAACATAATTTGTATAAGACTTAACTATAATTCAAATATACAAATTAAAATTTCCTTTTAGCTTGTTATCTCTACATATTTCTATTCCTCTATTATCCATCATAGAAACGTTCATCCTTTTCACTTTTTTACTTTTTACTTTTCTTACCATTTTCCTTTTGCTTACCAATGCATAAATTGCAAAATCTATAAGCAGGCATAGCGGTGATTTTAGATATTTTTCCTGTACTGGCCTACCTCTTTCTACTGAACTAATTTTTCCTTACCTTTTAAGTATTTTTCAGATAAGCTTGGGATGGCCAATAGAATAGAAAAATCTTGTACCTCTGCTCTACTTCTTTCTATCACTTTTTACTTTGTTTGCTATAGCAGTGAAATTTGTTCTTATTAGTTCGTCTCTTTTAGTCGTGTGCAATTACTTCTTTAACTTATAGATCTAAAACGTGAATTTGGTGGCATCAGAAGTAAAGAGAAATAGGTTATCGAAACTGGAGTGCGAAGTTATTTGCGGATATTTGTCATCTTTTGAGTTGACGAAAATTAGCTGACAGTAAGGTAAGCTGACTTCGGATTTTTTTCTTTGTTTGTTTTGTGAGTTTTCAGTACACAGAAGTTTCAAGAGAAAAATTACTGTAATTTATTTGTCTTTTGAAAATTGCTAACAGAGGAGGTTAGGTTAAAATAATGGCGATCAGGTTGGCTGATTTTTCAATAAGGCAGTATTATTTGTTCGACGATTGGTCATGCATACCTTCTAGATTTTTATTTTTATTTTTTTACTTTACTAACAAAGAAAAAAAAAAAACCATTAGCAATGCCAGATATAAATTTTGAAAAAGGTTGGAGATGAAGCGTTTATCTGATTGTGATTCTTTATTTCGTTAGATTGTTATGTTAGTATGTTCTATCTTTTACTTACGCATTCATGGATGTCCTTTAGCACTGATAATATCTAATCTGGAGCAAGGTTATTTGGTCATTCTCTTCCTTTGAATATGTTTCCTTTTTCCCTTCCAGTTTACTCTGAAAAGAATTTCTGTGCAGGTATTATCCCTTAGCTTCATTTTATAAATAGCATATTTGCACTCCTTTTACTTGTTAGCGTTGCATGATCCTGCAATATTACCACTAATGAGTTCTACTAGATGAGGATGCTAGAATTTTTCCCTTAGTTGAGCAAGATATTCATTAGAATTGCTTTAAAAAAAAAAAAAAACTCATTTTCTTCAAACTAAAATGTTTTCTGTGAAATATGGCTGCGAAATATAGTTCTGCATTCAATTACATCAGTAGCTATTCTTTTATTTCTGAAGTCAGTTTTCCATATTTTTTTAACTCTCTGTAAGTGATTTCATCTGATTATTTCCGGCAAGGTGTGCGAATATAAAATTGCAGACATTTTCTTTTGCTTTATACCTGTGTATTATTGACCAATGCATTTTTTCACCGCCATGTGTTCCTGTGTTGTGGAACTGAAATATCTATACAGTCTTTGCATTTTTCATTATTCTATATGCATTTTAATTTTTCTATCAATACTTGTTCCAAAATTAACAGTGTGGAAGAGTAGCGAACGAAAGAAATTAGTCATTTTTGTTTCGTATTTGAAATTCGACGAATGACAGGTCAGCATTTAATTGCAGAAATTAATGAATTAATCTTAGTGTGACTTCTACTTTTTAGGTACATTAGTCAGCGACTTGCTATACAATCACGATATACTTGGTTCATACCAAGTTTCCGTCCTGTTAGCAGGACAAAAACTTCTAACTTGATTTAATCTGATAAAACAGAGCTCCTCCAACCAAAGGAATTAATTTTAAACTCTAACTTAATAATTTTATCAAACGATGGCCCAACTCATTCTAATGATTTGCTATTGATTTTGCTTTTTCTGGATAAAATTTTCAATAAAATTTTCACGTGAATGCTACAAACAGAAGTCATCCCGTTCATTTTATTTCTAAGTAGATAATTTAGACTTCATGTTGGAAATCAGTTCGTTTCCATTGTTTGTGTAAATCTGGAGTTGTGTATTTCTTTTATTTTGGAAGTTTTTATAAAAACCGATGCGTTTTATTATTTATTTATTTTTTTTTATTCTCCACTGTTTTATGTTATTATCATTTTTACCGATAGTTATATTAATTGTATATGGTGCTAGAAATTAAACATGGCATATTCATGCTAATCTCGTAAGATGATACTGATCCTTTAGTTATTTCGTAAGACTATTTCAAAGAATGCAGCACTGACAGTCTTACTGTTGACCAACATTTCGAAGAACGAAGTGTAGGGAAAAGAAATTGGACGTCAGGAAATGAGGTAAAACCTGGTAATGTTAAAGAGTTATGTGTGGATGTAAGATAACGTTGGTCAGAATTACTTTTCATTTCCCATGGGGGCTTTTTGAATGTAATTAAATAAGAATTTCATTACAAGAGGAAGATTTAAAATTTTCTCCTAAATCTGTTTTCTTTTTCATCTGCAGATGACAGCAACAGTAGAAGTGCAAACAAAAAATGGGGTCGAGGAAGTACATGGGCAAGTTTTCGAAGTTGGGCCACGTTACGTAAATCTTTGTTATATTGGAGAAGGAGCATATGGAATGGTTGTGTATGTTTTTATTGATAATTAATATTATAGGTTTTAATTCGAAGAAAATTTTTTTTTGTGTTTAAAAAATTTACGGTTCCAATTCGCCAAAAATTTTTAATCCTCTTTTTATTGCACCCTCCACTACTTCGGGAAAAAAATTTTGCAACAGACTGGTTTAAAAACAAAGAAATTTTTGGATTTGTATTCATCCGGGTATGCAGTCATCTTTTTATTGAAAATCGAGAAAATAAGTGGAAAATCTCGATTTTTCATTCCGCATGTCTCCAACCATTTTTTTGTTTCTTTCTTTTGTCCATAGAGTTGTTCATGATGAGCTCTATACTTAGGGCTTAATCCATAAAAGACTGTTTAGGTCAGCAATGGATACAGAAACGCATGAACGTGTTGCCATCAAAAAAATCTCACCATTTGAGCATCAAACGTTCTGCCAAAGAACACTCCGGGAAATTAAAATTTTAACGAAGTTCAAACATGAAAATGTAAGCTGATTGGAGGCCTTAGCGGCCTTGATTAAGTATAGATTCCTTTTCTCTTTCAAAATTTTTATTGTTAAATTGCGTAGAAGATATAAATTAAATTTATGGAACTATGCTCTGAAAAGTTATGGTAAGCAGTTTGTGGACATGATATGATCTATAAACATATATCAGCATATCCGTAGCTTCTTCTTGGAGGTTCCGTTATTCTGCAGTTGATAGGTAACTGAGGTGTAAGATTTGAAGTTAGAGCTGTGGTAGTCAAAGTTTAGAATCTCATTTTTCTATCATTTCTATTACAGATCATCAATATTCAAGAAATTATTAGAGCACCAAGCGTGGAACAAATGAAAGATATGTAAGTTATCTTCTGTGTTTTCTTCATTAATTGGATATGCTGAGATTTGATAGATTCTATTTCACTTTTGCGAATAAAAAATAATGTACATTATATCTAGTTTCGTCCTCTTTCATATTTTTTCGAACTGTTTTTGGAATAGCAGACCCAACCAAGTCGATACAAAAACAAATTACAAGTGATGGAAAAAATGGGGAACACTACTCCTTTTAAATTTCAGCTACATAGTGCAGTGTTTGATGGAAACGGATTTGTATAAGTTGCTGAAAACTCAACGACTTTCTAATGATCACATTTGTTATTTTTTATATCAGATATTGCGTGGGTTGAAATATATTCATTCCGCAAATGTTATTCATCGTGATCTCAAGCCATCTAATTTACTTCTCAATACTACTTGTGATCTCAAGGTTAGAGTTTTTCAAACTGGATGAATAATATAAACCTTTAAATCTTATTTTCAATTTTTTCCACTCCCATCATTTTATTTTCAATTTTTTCCACTCCCATCATTTTTGTTATATTTCTATATTTTATTCACTCTTACAAACAGTAATGTATTAAGGCAAAAAGATACTGAATGATGTTTCATGACTATAGTTTATTTCAAGATTGATAGATTCCTCCAAAGTTGTAAACTTTTGGACTTTTTTTTTCCATAATTATGCTTTAGATATGTGATTTTGGTCTTGCTCGTGTAACAGATCCTGAGCACGACCACACTGGAGTACTGACGGAATATGTAGCAACTAGGTTAAACATTTTTCACTTTTTTTTTTTCAAAAAACTTGTTGAAAGTAGCACGTCAATCACTCATAAAATTGGTTTTGTCGCTGGAAATTTTCCTTGTTTTCAGCTGAATCTTGAATTTATCATTCTTGGATTAATATACGATTTGGCAGACTGATTTTCCTCTGATTTTAAAAGTTATGGTTGATTTTTCATATCTTAAAGATGGTATCGAGCACCTGAAATTATGCTGAATTCAAAAGGCTATACGAAATCCATTGATGTCTGGTCGATTGGTTGTATCTTAGCCGAAATGTTAAGTAATCGACCTCTGTTTCCCGGAAAGCATTACCTGGATCAGTTGAATTTAATCCTAGGCGTTATTGGGTCACCAAGCCAAGAGGATTTGCAGTGTATCATCAATGAAAAGGTTCTTTTTATTTTTTCTATGGTATCATTATCCTCCCTACTGTTGTCACTGTTCTGTTATTGTTGTTGCTGCTATTGCTTAATCAACCGTAGATAAAATCTTAGGATTTTTTTTTTTTCACAAAGTTTCTGACTTATAATTTCAGGCTCGGTCATATTTGCTTTCATTGCCGCATAAAGTAAAGCAGCCGTGGTTGAGAATGTATCCAAATGCAGATCCTCGTGCATTAGATTTGCTTGATAAGATGTTAACTTTTAATCCTAATAAACGAATCAGTATCGAAGATGCCCTTGCACATCCGTATCTGGAGCAGTATTATGATCCGAATGATGAAGTATATATATTTTTCAACTCATGTTTTATTTTCAGGAAAGACGCTATTTACCCGTTCCTTATTTTTTATAATGGAAGAAACAGAATTACTCCCTTTCGCTGCTATTTAGAGTGTTTCCAAATATTGGCCATTCTATTCATTTGATTTCAAGAATTAATATTACATTTATTTCATTCAGTAATTCGATCACATATTTTTTAGCCTATTTGCGAAGAACCATTTACTTACGAAATTGAGTATGATGATTTACCAAAGGAAACATTGAAGCAGCTGATTTTCAAAGAAACGGAAGATCATTATAGGCGAACGCAGGTAGCGAAAAAAGTTACGCCACCGGAAGAAGTAGAACTAGATTCTGGAATCGGCCCCACAATCTTAAGTCCCTGAAAAAAGAGACACGTTTAAAAGCTTTAAATGCTTTTCGATTGCAATCTTTCATCATCTGAATCGTGATTTTGAATAGTTTCTAAATGCATTTTTTTTTTTTTCTTAATGTTTTGGTTCAAATCAGAAAAGTTTGCCGCGTTCATCTATGTTCATTTCTGATTCGGATGAATATGAAGAAATTATAGAAATTTTGCACTCTTTGATCCTCCTAGATCATATTTAGATTAATCCCATTAAATTTTGAAATCATCATTCCGAATGATGGAATCAATTAAACAAAAGTCATTTACGGTTATGTTTGTTTCATGTTTTGTTGACACTTTTAAAAATTTGCTTCATTTTTTTTTTTCTTGATAATTTATGTTCAGACGGGGAATTTTAAGTTATCATTTTGCAGACTCACTTGTCTGATCTTAAAGCGAATGCTGTATTTACCGAATTGTTGATTTAAATTCTTCGTACTTATTAATGATATTTAGTGAGTTCTGAAGAAAAGTTGAAATCTAAAACTCTGGAGTAATCATTTATTGATCTCGGAGCAGTCTGAAACCCTTGGGAAGGACTTATCGGGACGATACTTAATTCTACCTGTGACACTGCTGTTTTATTTGGACCAATGGTGATTATTTTTTCTTTACTCCGCTTTTTTTATTTCATTCTGAAACTTGATTATCAGTGTTTTAGTTCTCTGTTCAAAGCTTTAACCTTGTGTTGGCGGTATATGGTATATGTTAAGTGTTCTAGTATGTAAGCAGTTACTGGAATTCGAGAAATTCAAAGTTACTGCCCTACCTGTATTTGTTCAACCTTTTCTATAAGTTCTAATGTTTATCATTTTCGCTTTCGCTGAATTGTTACAGTTACAGACTGTTAACATTTTGTTTACTAAATCAAGTCGAAACTTCGCCTAAACAGCAAAATTTGTTTAGACAATTCAAGATTTAAAAGAGAACTTATTATTAATATTAAGATTCAAAAGAGGGAAGTCTTATCGATATCAAAGTTTACTCCAAGGTGCGTGTGTTACTTTTCCATTCCATTTTTTCAATGTTATATATATTAGCGGTTTTTTTTTTTTCGTGCATAATATGAAATCCTGTGATATTTTCTGTTCTGTAATTATTATGTAATTGTTCTTGCTGAATATATATATTTTTTTCTATTGCTAATGACATAGGATTTCATGTTTTCTTTTTTTCTTTCTGAAAATTTCTCAAAGAAATAAACTCAAATAAATTTTGAGTTTATTTCCGAGTTGGAAAATTATTTTTCTTTCGGCATTTATTATAAGACATATGCTTTCACATTTCGTTTTTTTTTTTTTTTTTTTTTTGAGTGATAAATTTGATTAAAACTCGTTAGTTCTATGCGTTATATATATGGTCACTATTGTTGGTCAGACCGCGGACTTTCCAGTACATCGCGGATATTGTTATTGATTGGAGAACAATAGAAGAGATGATTAAAATTGTTAGAAAGAAAAAAAAAAAAAAAGAAAAATGTTTGTGGACTGCTAGAGTTATTGCTTTTTGTTTTCAAATGTTGAACTGAATGAAAATTTTTCTTCTGTGTGTGCCCACTTCTGCAATTCATCTATTTTAATTCCTGGCTCATTTCATTTCACTTTCCACAATCACTTGCACTGCTTTTCCTCAACTTCACTTCCACGCCATCATGTTCAGGATTCGAATTGTGTCTTAGTGGGTTTGATTGAATAGCAAACGAATATCATTGTCTCTCGTCTAACGCAATTTATTATTTGAGCTTCAAATAAAACAGTAAGTTTCGACAGTTACCATAGTTTCGTTGATAATCGTGGAACTTATGAAGTGGCTAAAGTTAATGTGAAGTGACTTCTGAGGATTCGCGAGATATTATGAAGATTATTTATCATGATTATAACCGGGTATGGCTCTATTGTAGCGTGACCAAGGTTGAATTCGTCAAGCAGATGGAATCGACTTGTGGTACTGCGAAACAGGCTGCTTCCAAATTAGTTGATGGAGATGTATCAGTGGTTGTTGATGGTGTAAAATTGGAAAGAAGGTAACTTAGATACGTTTATGTTGTGTTTTATCAGGATAGAGATTTTCATGATTATTTTAACTCAAAGCGGTATTTGTTCTTTGGCCCTCTAATTAAATTCCTAATGATTTTTGCGTTTTTTTTTTTTGACACTGAAATGCTTCAAATTTGGAAAATTTGCCAACCGATTCAGTGAAGTCCTTGAGAGAATTATGTGGCCAATTGATTTATTCAAAATTTTAATCATTTTATATTGTTAGAGACTACTGTTTCGTATAGGAAAGCATAAAGTGTTTTTGGTTTTGATTTAGTGAATTTATCATCTTTTGTATCTATCGCCATGATACGCGACAAATTAGATATAATTTATCATATATTATCATCATTCATCATTATTTGATGTTTAAATATAGTCAAATGTCTCGATCTGTTTTGAGAAGTAGAAATTTATGGGATTTGATAGATATGTTGAACCAGTATCATTATTATATTCACTTATATAAAAGTTGTTTTTGTAAACATTTAGTAAAGCATGTAGTTGATGTGGTAACTTTCATCTTTTGATTCCGTGAAAGAAAAGGTTCATCTATCTGGATCAGAAGTGTAGTTGCTTTCCAAGTTTCTATTTAAAGATCATGGTATACTCGTCTTCCCGCTTCTATGGAGGACAATCACTGATAAGGGCTAATGATAGTAGTCAGGTTAATGGTTCTACTGGGATTGAAAGGTTTATTTATTTATCTCACTGTGCCAGATGATGTTTTAATCGACCAGACAGTCTGTCCATGCGATTCGTTTGTTAATGGGTTAGTGTTGACTGATCTTCTCTCTCCTCTGATTATTCTACCTAAGATTCTTCCATATGTCGTTCGTTGTTTTCTTGAATTAGCAAACACTTTTAGTAGTAAGCGATTATGGTTAGTGCTAGAATTTAGTTTTCATTGACTGACTATGGCTAAAAATTCTGAAGTTCCAAAAGTTCTTCCATCAAGCAGTAAGTAATTTCTCGATAGCAAATGTTATGTTATAAAATTGCTATATAAGCTTTTTTGTAGTCGCTAAGACCTAATTTGTATTCTTGCCCTGATAATTTCATCCTTTTAAACTTTTGTGGAGCTTATATCTAATTAGTCTGTATTTAATTACTAAATGAAAGAGTGCGCTTTGAAAAAGAAAAACTAAATGAAAGATACACTTCAGGATTTATCATATCAAAATGATAAGCAAATCAAATAAGCTGATGAGTTGCAGAAATTGATCTGAAATAATTGTAATAAGTTTTTTTTTTTTTTTTTTTTTT